>CABHPP010125596.1:1600-24879 GCA_902168425.1 Peromyscus attwateri | reverse complement strand
CGCGCGGAGAAAGAAGAGAACCGACTACCAGAAGTTGTCCTATGATCTCCACACACACTGGCTGTGGTACATTCACCACACTCACATACATAAACATCACACACAACAAAAGTAATGCTTGCCTAACTGAATAAAGGCAACAACACGACATTCATAAACTACAAATGCTATGGGGTGATTCTAAGAATGAACCCGGTTATAGAAATGTAGATACACACTTGGGAGGCAAAGGCAGGCAGAACTCTGAGTTCTAGGCCAGCTTGGTCTACACAGTGAGCTCTAGGAGAGTCAGGGCTATGTAGAGAGATCTGTCTCAAAATAAACAAACAGAGAAGCAGAAAATGAAATTTATATTGGGATAGTGAAACAAAGTGAAGGTATTCTATTCGTGTTTTCTAGAGTGTGATTCTGGGGCTTTGCAAATGAATAATATGGGGTAAATTTTTGCACAGTTTCCTTGGTATGACTTTAATGTGAGAAGAAAACTGTGTGGTGGCTCCTACCTGTTATCCTAGCACTTGGGAGGCTGAGGCAGGAGGATCATGAGAGAACAGTTTGGCTAGAGAGATTCTGTCGGGGGTGGGGGTGGGGTAAAAAAGAAAGGAAAGAGCGAAGGGAGGGAGAGAGTCACCACTGAATGTCACTCTAGTGACACCCTTCGTACCAAGTTCCAGATGTGAAGTCACTCTGCTAGGCAACACTCTTGGCACCAAGTCCCACATTAGCAAACCCTATGCATGGCAGTCTGGTTCCATGTTGGTCAGAGGCACAGGATAGGCTCCTCTGTAACAGTGGGACAGCAAACCACCAGTACAACTCAGAGAAAACGTGGCCGTGCATACTATCAAAATCTTACTGGCACATCCATAGCCTGTATGACAAATCCTCTAGTGGAAACTGACTGTGCGCCAGCAGAAGCACACCGGCATTGTGTTCAAAGACACATACATCATGTCTGAACTGACCAGACTGAATCATCTACGTGTGAATCAATGAGTGGTTAGCTAAGGGAAATCAAGGTAAACCCAGATAATAGTCCAATACAACTATTGAAACTAAAGCAGAAATATGGACTTTTGGTGCTGAAATTTTCTGTATATTGGATACAGTTCATATATTTGTCAAAATCCATAGAACTATATACCTAAAAGGAGTATGACTTTATACAAATGCACTGCAGTAAGACAGGATTTAAATAAATATAGGCAGGGCCACCAAGATGGATCAGTGGTTAAAGGGACTTGCCACCAAATCAGGGACCTGAGTTTGATCCCTGGGACTTACATGGGGGAAATATCAACTCCTAACAAGTTGCCATCTGTCTGACCTC
Source organism: Peromyscus attwateri (assembly GCA_902168425.1). NCBI lineage: Eukaryota > Metazoa > Chordata > Mammalia > Rodentia > Cricetidae > Peromyscus > Peromyscus attwateri. The sequence goes on along the minus strand of CABHPP010125596.1, from coordinate 23,549 downwards.
TACACATACATCACAGCACACTTCCGACCCTAAATACACAAGTCAAAAAGCAAGTGCAGTACGGTCCCAGGTATCTAAAGGAAAGTTTAATTAGTAATAATCTTTTAGGAAAGAGTCACTGTGTGGAGATTTAAAGTCACACATTACTCTTCCATAGCACTGGAAATTTCCCGCCACAGGCTCCCATTACTTTGACCTCACCTCTACTCAAAAGTCAAGGGATAGCTTATAATCCAGTTAATATCTTCATTTGCCAACACAGCTAGGCAGGCCTTTTGAGCCTAGGAAAATGAGCCTTGGTCCTCAATAAGAACCTTACACTTAAAAAACAGACGGCTTAATTTCAAGAACACATGTGAATTGGCAAGACACATCTAAAACTCATTAACTTATACAAAATCACCAGAAAAAAATATAAATTACCAAACATATGGTTTATTGATCTCAAATTTCAACCCTAAAAATCCCTCACATCATGACTAGGAAATGGCTCAGCCAGGAAAATACCTACCAACTCAAGCACAGGCACCTGAGTTTGAATGCTCAGCGCCAATGTAAAAGCTGAGCATGGCCGGGCGTTGGTGGCGCACGCCTTTAATCCCAGCACTGGGGAGGCAGAGGCAGGTGGATCTCTATGAGTTCGAGGCCAGCCTGGGCTACCAAGTGAGCTCCAGGAAAGGCTCAAAGCTACACAGAGAAACCCTGTCTCGAAAAACCAAAAAAAAAAAAAAAAGCTGAGCATGGTAGCATGCCTGTAAGCTAGTGCTGGAGGTGTGGGTGGGGAAGACAGGCCAATTCCTGCAGGTCATTAGGAAGACAATCTAGCCAATTGGTGATTTCCAGTATCAGTGAAAGAACCCGCCTAAAACAACCAAGGTGGAGAAATAGAGGAAGACACCTAGCTCCTACATGTGCACCCCACCCTCACACTTACTTAAAAGAAATCATTATATTAAACTTGATTTTTGTTTGTTTGTTTGTTTGTTTGTTTGTTTGTTTTTGAGACAATGTCTCGCTATGTATGTAGTCCTGGCTGTCCTCGAACTCAGTATGTAGACCAGGCTGGCCTTGAACTCAGAGATCCTCCTGTCTCTGCCTCCTGAGTGTGGAGATGAAAGGCATATGCCATCACATCCAGCAGGAGCATTTCATTTTTGAAAGAACAAATTTCAGAAATCATTGAACATGCTTTGTATCCCCAAACATTGAAATTCTAAAATATATATAACATTTGCAATGTTAAAGGAATACTAACTTGATGTAACGTTTACTTAGGTAGCTCCCACATAGTCTAAAAATATTTGGTCAATGTTTTTAGGACTAACAACTTCTCGCTCTTGGAAAGGATGTCTAAAAGTGGCATGGTGGTGCACGCCTTTAATCCCAGCACTCAGGAGACAGAGGCAGGCAGATCTCTGAGTTCGAGGCCAGCCTGGTCTACAGAGTGAGTTCCAGGGTTACACAGAGAAACCCTGTCTTGAAAACCGAAACAAAAACCCAGAGTTTTTTTTTTTTTTTTTTTTAAGGTTAAAACACTGGACACTAATAAACCTGCCATAAGACCCTTCAGGCCTGCCACAGTTGGGCTCGTGAGACACATTCAGCCCTTTGAGGAAGAAGAAGCCAGGCATGAGGATTCTGAGTCTAGGATGACTAGGAAGGTCACAGTATTTATCCATTTTATTCAGATTATAACCTGACATGGAAAATATGAGGAGGAGACAAGATGTACAATTGCAAAATTTCAAAATATATATTGTTTATAAGTCTCTGTGTGGAATTCCTTCTAAACACAAATACTTAAGAACTTAACCTATATGGTCCAATACATGAACATACGTACACACATACAGAACACACACACAAATCTTATATGTAACTTAATAATGAAAAGATGGTTCTTGGGCTGAGGATGTTGCCTACTTGGTAGGTGGAAGTGTTTGCCTAGCATACACAAAGCATTGGCTTCAATAATCAGCAGGCACAAAACTTGGTGTGGTCATACACGTATGGGATCCCAGCACTCGGAAAGATAAGGATTTCACAGTCATCATATATATCTGTGATCACAGCACTCAGAAGGATAAGGATTTCACGGTCATCCTCAGTGAAGTTAAGGTTAACCTGGGCTACAGGATATCTTGCCCTCTCCCAAAGGAAGGTTACTTTAAACATTATTTTAGAAGAAAAAGTTCTGAGACTAACAGGATGTTTAAGCTTTAGTTAAGTTAATGAGCAGATAGGCTAGGCTTTTACACCAAGTGGAAACTTCAAATAGTTCCCTAATATAGAAGTGTGGTGTGAAGATCTGAAGTCAGAATGGCTTGATACAGAACATCCTTAATACTTCCCTTTATAGAAGTTCCCTGGCTCCATGAAATTTACTATAACCTTTGTGACTGTGCATTTTCCCAGGACCTCCTTCCCTGTCCAAAACCTCATTCAGATCACAGGGCCCACACAGGTAAACAGCCTTGACTTAACACGGTACATATGACCCAAGGCTCGGTAAACAGTCCGAAAACCAATACATAATGAGTTTTATTTGAAGGTCAGAAGTAATGTCCATTTTCCCATTTTATTTTTCCTGGATCAGGTCATTATATGAACAAATATCAAGAAGAATATACATGACTTACAAAAACACCAGTTTTTCTAATACAGAAAGAAAAGAGGCAAACAATGAATTCAAGTATCATTTTGTACAATATTAACAGTTAAAGAACTGTCACTCAGAGAATGTGTTAAACATTAACAGCAAACTCAGGCTTACTGACAGCTGTGGAAACATAAATGTAACATCAGTTTAAGTGTAAACAAAGCCATGATCCACAGGCTAGACACTTCCAAAGATCAGGAGACTCCAGAACTGGGAAATTTAAGCAGCAAAAGTAACTTGTGAACTGGTCAGTGAGTTTGGGGCGTGTTTGAAGTTTATCTCCCCATTTTGGAAAATCATTCTTAACATATCTAATAACAAGATTGCCTGGGAATGACTGCTAACTGTATGCTTGTCATGTAAATCTAGAAAATTACATCAGTGACAAACTGTGGAACTCAAAGTTGACTCCAGAATGGGTAGGTACACTTCTAGGCAGAGTTTTCACAATGTATGTTCCAATCAATGTCACACAGACTCATAGGCAATGATGAATTTTTAAAAGGACAAGTTTGTTTGTGTTCCTCCCCTCCATACCTCAGAGCTTCAGTGCTTGCAACATATATTACAAATATGTGGGGAAATTTGGTCACAAAATTTTTCTCAGTGTATTGCCACATTCACCACAAGACCAATTTGGGATATTTGAAATGCTAGCTCACTATCTTGCCTGACAGTGACATACCTAAATTCAGGAAAGTAGACACATTTGGACAAGGAGAAGGAAGGGCCTTCAACCATTATCTGTAATGTGTATTTATTAAAAAAGAAAACAGAAAAAAATATGGCAAAATGTAAAGATAGAAGAATTAAACCTAAGTACTATGCAGAACTATTCAACAAACCTGTAACAGTTTTCAAACGTATGGTGTTAAAAGTGCAACCAATAAACAAACTCAGACCCAATGGAATAAAAAGGGAGATGTATCATAGGCCTTCCAATCTACTTAAGTCACACTTGTGTAAACAGGTGAATTAGTTCCTACAGTTTTCTACCAATTACATGTTTACATGGAAAACTCCCAAAGACGGACCTAAAAGAAACTGCTAAGTAGCTTAGAAAGTGGAATTATGCATATAATTTGTAAGACAATTATCATGCAACTGAATACTTCTAATATCAAAGTGAATTCTGTTGCATGTATGTGTGAGTCCAACAACCATACAGGCATAAATTCTGCTTAAACTTAAATGTTATACTACTGTTAGTTTTGTACACAGTATGTGGACAGAGTATAAACAAAGGGTACAATTTCCTCCTGAGCAGAGAAATCTTAAGGATTTTCGAAGGGGGCAATCAGGAGGCTGACAACAGGAAACTATAATAGTCTTCCTAAACTACCACCTAAGGATGTTCAGAATGCTCATGAGTCCTCTAGATTCTTCAGTTACAACTAAGAAACAATTTTACTGTTGTTTTGTGCCAACCCACATTTTAAAAATTTGAAACATGTTTACAAGTGATTTTAGAGAGTCTTCATCTAACATTAAAGGGAAAGAATGTAGCAACCTAATACTCCTCAGTGCTCTGCTCTCCCAACTGCTTAGATTAACACCAGGGTCATAAGGTACTTCAGGCATTTAAGAAACACTGCCCCACACGTATGCAGAGAGCAGTATCAAGTTCCTTTGAAAAATAGTCTACTGAGGTATGTGTATATATGTGTGTGTATATAGTTCAATAGTCAAATACCTCTAGCAAACATTTCCATAGACATAACTTAAGCAGGATAGTCAAAGTCATTATTTGAAAAGCTACAAAAATGTAATCAATAAAGAAACATGCACAGGATTGACCGTGGGGGCATGGTCACCCATTCCATGCATGCCCAGAGACTTGCTAAGTAAAGCAGGATGATCAGTTCAAGGCCATCCTCAGCTACATGCCATGTCTGCCAGCCTGAGTTCAAAATGGGGGTAGGAGGGCACACACACTGCACCTTTCATTCTAGCAATCGGGAAGCAGAAACAGGCAGATCTCTATGACTTTGAGGCCACCTTGGTCTTCATAGAGAGTTCCAAGCCAGTCATGGCAACACATGTGAGACATGTCTCAAAGAGAAAAAAAAAGAAAAAAAGAAAAAAGATGGCTAGAAGTCTGGCAGTAACAAGATCAGTGCAAAACTCTGTAAGCCAAATGCAATAGTCTATGTATACAGCTTCATGTACTCAGGAAGGTGTGGTAGGAACAACATTGGAATTGAGCATTTAAGGCCAGGCGTGGTAATATTTTGAGAGATTTCTCTTAACACGGGAGTAGAGAAGCAAAGCTGGATCCATGCTGTAGTAACAATACTGGTACAGGTAACCAGGGAAATAAACTGGAGGCACAACTGAAACCTCTCATAAAAGGAGAATCAAGAACAAAAAAACAAAAGCTGATTACGTGATACTCTCAGGTAAGTCTTCCTCCAAAAGTCAGGAAGAGAAGATGAATTGGCTCATTTTCAGTTGATCAGATAATGACTACACTGTTTTTAATGTCCTAAGTTTACATACATAATGGTATCCGTATCTTAAAGAAAAGTAGAAGAGATGTGACAAAAATGTCACCAAGGTCCCGTGAACCCCCAACTACTGCTGGGAGTAGATATCTACTGTACAGTCTCCTAGAGTGTCACTTACTACCCTAAGGCTTTTTTTTTTGCACAAACGAGGATTCTGAGATGACACATATTCCAACTGGATCTTGACAATTATCCTCACTTGTTAAAAACAGAAATGAGAAAACTTCAAATGGGAGGTGATTAGTTTCCATCATCTTAAAAGTGCCTTAATAAACACATTTAGTCCATACTAGTCAAATAACTGAACATATATACTGGAGTAGAAGGGAATTTCCCAGGAATAATTCAGGTAGTTACTTCTCCACTCTCAAGGAGGCTAAGAACACACAATCCCTGATTGTTGAGTGGAAGCTGTGTACGGTGACGTCATTCTGAAGGTGCAGTGTAGAGAAGGGACATAACCAAGGGTAACATCAAGTCTCAGCAACAGTATGCATCCTTGATAATGAGATCAACACAGCACTTGTGCTCTTCTCCAAACAATAACTCTCAAGTCTAATCATGAGGAAGTACCTGATAAATTCCAGTTGAGGGACAGGTTACAAAATACAGCAATACCATTCAGAAATACAGACTCCAAGACAGTGGGGGGGAAAATCCTGGAAGTTCTGAGATGGAGAAAAAAGCTCTGAGCTGGTTGTGATGGTACAGGCCTTTAACCCCAGCACTCCCAAGGCACACATACAAGCCTGCTCTACACAGTGAGTTCCAGGCTAGCCAAGAAAACATAGTGAGACCTATCTCAGAAAACAAACAAAAAAGCTTTGCATCTAGAATCCCCAAGCCATTCAAAGCCTTATTATAATAAAGGCATGAAACAAGGATCATAGGAACTTTTTAAAGTTTTGCTGCTTCTCCTCTCCCTCCCTCTTTCTCTCTCTCCACGGTAGCCCAGGCTAGGTTTGACACTGGAACAGTCCTGCCTCAGCCTCACATATGCTGTGATTCCAGGGCTGACCTTATTCTTTATCAAATAAATAATGACAAACCCAGAGATCAAAAATGTTTATAAAGTCCAGGAGGTGGTGCATGCCTTTAATCCCAGCACTCGGGAGGCAGAGGCAGGTGGATCTCTGAGTTTGAGGCCAGCCTGGTCTACATAGTTAAGACCTGTCTAAAACCAAAATAAAGTACATAGAGTAAGAATGTGGCTCAGAGGCAGATTACTTGCCTACCAGATGAGGCCACAGGTTCAATCCCCAACAAAACAAAACAAAAACAACAACTATCTTTTATGAACTAGGCTGATTTGTTCTGCCCTCATCTCTGAAGAGTACCAAGAATAAATCACGGGAATTCTCATTTACAAGTACAACCTTCAATAGTCCCCTTGCACACTCTAGGAGTAACTCCTGGACACACACTGGTAGTAGCAGCATTGGAAACACTAGAGCAGGAGGAGCTCCGATCTGAGGTCAGCCTGTGCTACAGAGATGCTGTCTAAGTCAAAGGGAATGAATGGGGGCCGGACAATGGCTCAGCAGTTCAGAGCACAGGGTGGCTCATCATCATCCCTAACTCCAGTTCCAGGAGTCCATCACCCTCTGTCAACCTCCTCCAGAACCAGGCATGCACCTAGGGCAAACATACACACAGACAAAACATTTATACACATAAAATTCCAAAAAAGTCAATCTTTTAAAATGAACAGAGTAACTTTAAAAGGTAAAATGTTGAGCTAGAGAGATGCTCAGCAGTTAAGAGTGCTGGTTACTTTTCCAGAGGACTTGGGTTTGGTTCCCAGAGTCCACATGATAGCTCAGAACTGTCTCTAACTCCAGTCTGGGGATCTGATGCCTTCTCACTTGCTCAGGCACCAGACACACACAGTACCCATACATACATGTAAGAAAACACTCATACAAATAAAATATAAAAATAATTTTTTTTTTTTTTTTGGTTTGTTGAGACAGGGTTTTTCTGTGTAGTTTTGGTGCCTATCCTGAATCTCACTCTGTAGACCAGGCTGGCCTCGAACTCACAGAGATCTGCCTGACTCTGTCTCCTGAGTGCGCCACCACTGCACAGCAAAAATAAAACTTTTAGAACAAGTAAAATAATTTGGAATCAATATATTTTAATTCCAATAAATACTTGTGTTACCTATACAATAGGTAATAGTAAAAAACTTAATAAAAATAGACCAATCATGTCTAAGACTACTTATGCAATGTACTGAACCCTTTGTAAGCCGTAATACTGGCACATGTAAAATGGAGATTACTATTCAAATACTAGATTATTTCAGAAATTACATAAAATACATGAAGCATTAAACATCATGCGTGGGATACATACTCAATAAATAAGAGCTTTAATTTTGATCTAATCTTTGTCCTGAAGACACTCACTGTGGGAATATTTCAACAGACCTAGTTACCCATTAAGAACTGTTGTCACTGGGAAAAAAAGTACAGAAGGCAGAAAATGACTTGAGGGCCCTTTCCCAAAATAAATCCATTAAATTTTCAGTTTTCAAATGATCCCTGAAAAAAAAGATCTAATTCTCAGCATCTTAGCCTATACAAGCCTCTGGTTTGATTTCCAACACACTTGTGTGTGGGTACACACACACAAACACCCACACAGCATACGTGTGTTCAAAATTGCCAACAATACTTTTAGTACTAGAGAGTCTACTAGATTAAAGTGTCATCTCCAATACGAAAAATACATCAACCACTTCCTTTTCATTTATGGTGTAAATGTGTTGTTGATTTTCTTTACATCATTTTCTCTATTTTAAAGAATAGTGTAAGGTATTTCAGAGGACATATGAAAAGTAACAATAGGTTTAACTCATGAATCTTTATTTTTATTGATCACTTACCTCTAAATCCTCCAATGTCATGAATAACCTTAAATCTAACTGTATGATTTAGGGCTGGGGAACAGCTCGGTGGTAGAGTGTCTGCTATCTAGCAAGTATGGACAACCCAGACTTAAATATACACACACAGCTGGGCAGTGGTTGTACACACCTTAATCCCAGCACTCTAGAGGCAGAGGCAGGCAGATCTCTGTTGAGTCTGAGGCCAACCTGGTCTACAGAGCAACTTCCAAGACAGCCAAGGCTACACAGAGAAACCCCGTTTCAAAATAAACCATAAAAAAATACAGAAAAGAAAAAAATGGAGAATAAGCTGCGTGTGGTGGCATATGCCTGTGGTCCCAGCTACTTGGAAGGGTCAGACAGGAGGTTCACTTGAGTTTGGAAGTTCTGGGCCACAGTGCACTGTTGATCAGGTATCAGCACTGTATTTGGAATCACTACGATGACAGCCCGGGAGTAAAGGATCCCCAAGATGCTTAATGAAGGATGAATCAGCCCAGGTCAAGAAATGGAAAAATAAGCCAGACATGTCGATATATGCCTTTAATTCCAGCACCCAGAAAGCTGATAGATCTCCTTGGGTTTGAGACCAGCCTGGTTTATACAGAGTTTGAAGACCTTGCCTTCAAAAGCAAGAATAAATCCAAAAACAGACAAAAACAAAAAGCAAAAATAATTAAAAGTAGGGAGACTATTATGCAAGAAGCTAGAAACTTATTGAAAGGAATAGAACCAGGACCTCAGTACAAAGTGAACTAACAGTGGACACAAGCAATATCCTCAACTACGGTCAAGGTCAACACTGATGACTCAGTGGAGAAAGTCCACACCTCTAACCCGACCATCTGAGTTCAGACACACATGGCGGAAGGACAAAACCAACTCTTCCAAGCTATCCTCAGACCTTCACATGTGCACCAAGGTGCGCGCGCACACACACACACACACACACACACTAAATAAATGTAAAAACAAGTAAAAATGTAGTAAAGGCTCTATTGTTTAGTGGCAGTTTAATGACAAGGGGTGAGCTGCAGTACAGGATTCTCCATAGGGTAACTTGTCCAGGCAGCCATTCCTGATTCCCAGTTTAATAGAACAGCTATCCTTGGCTATTGCCAAACAACTGCTTTCTTAGCAAAGAGTAAATTGGAAAAATACCTACAACAGAATAAGGCAACATAAAGCTTATAAAAAATGTCACAATACGGACCATGATGGATAGAAAGGGGAATGAAGAAAAGGGAAAGAAAAGGCAATTCAACCTAAGAGCAGAATAAACTAAAGCAATTCCACATCAGCCTATAACACTCTCTCCTCACTACACATACACAATGAGGTCTAGCCTCCAGGAAAACAGTGGCCCTAACTCCAAAAGAAAGATGAAATAACTAGTCAATTTTACCAGTCAAAAGATGCTACTATTCAAATATAGGGTCGCCGGGCGGTGGTGGCACATGCCTTTGATCCCAGCACTCAGTGAGTTCGAGGCCAACCTGGTCTACAGAGTGAGTTCCAGGAAAGCCAGGACTACAGAGAGAAAACCCATCTCAAAAAAAAGAAGAGGAGGAGGAGGAAGAGGAGGACTAGGATGAGGATGAGGAGGAGGAAGGAGAAGGAGGAGGAGGAGGAGGAGGAGGAGGAGGAGGAAGCAAATATAGGATCAACTGAGGATTACTACAAGTTTGAGAAAAGTTGAACAGAAAGATCAAGACAAAGGAATAGGTTAAGAGGCTCTAAGAAGAATAAAGGGGAATATTAGAGTAGCCAAACAACATATGCTTCAATGGCTACATAAGAGCTTCAAGAGATCTGTCATTAAAAGCAAACATACTGGGCTGAGGTGTAGCTCAGTGGTAGAGTACCTGCCTAGCATGCTTGAGGTCCTAGGTACCTTCACCAAGATTGAAAAAAAGGAAGAGGTAATAAAAGACCTAGCAGAGAAGATTAAAACAGACCACTAAGAAAAATGAAACTTGCAAAATAAAGATCATCAGATGTGCTGAGTAACAGATTCAACACCTGTCTCCTAAGAATACAGAGAAATGGAAACAAAGAAAAATTACTCAAATGGAATAAAGACTGAAAACTATAAGGAGTCCAAGAAAGCTGAAGTTTGTATTCTCACCTAACCACAGAAAAATAATAACTAAAAGTGCAGAGAAGGGCTGGAGAGCTGATCTAGGTGAAGAGAACTTGCTGCTCTTCCAGGATTAGAGTTCAGGTTCCAGCACTTGGTCCCAGTTACTTGGCCAGCTCGCACTACCTGTAACTGCAGCTCCATGGGATCTAACACCTTCTTCTGGCCTCCAGGGGCAGACACATACACACATACACTTAAAAAAACAAGCATTTTTTCAAAGTGTGTGCAAATGCCCAAGGAAGCCAACCTACTCTACATACTAAGTACTAGGCCAGCTAGGGCTACCCAGTGAGACTCTTGTCTCAAAAATGAAAGCGTGTAGGGGACAAATGAAGAGGCAAAAACCAGGAGGCTCAAACTAGTATCTAACTTCTTGTCAGGAAAACTGATAAAGATAGTTACCTTAAATTTCTGAGGGAAGCCTGGCATGGTGACAAAGCCTTTAAAGCCAGCATTTGGAAGGCAGAGGCAGGGAGAACTGGATCTCTGTGAGATTCCAGGTCAGCAAGGTCTGAACAGCCATCTGAGGCCAGCAGGGGCACATAATGAGACAGTCTTAATAAGCAAACAGAAACACTATATTTAATTCTCAAATAAAAACATTTTTTACAAACTTAAAATTTTCTGAGGGAAAAGTTCTTCAAGAGTTTACACCTTACTGAAGCGATTGCTGAGCAGTTAAGAGCACTGGCTGCTCTTCCAGAGGAACTACGTTTGATTCCCAGTACTGGCCTGGTGGCTCACAACTGTCTATATATAAGTCCAGCTCCTGTGGATCGAACGCCTTCTTCTGACCTACTTGGACATCAGGCATCCATGTGGTACACAGGCATACATGCAGGCAAAACATTCATATACATTAAAATAAAAAAAATAAAATAATTTAAGATAAAATTTGCTCAAAATGCAAAACTGAAATTCTAAAATTTGAGGTTGGAGAGATAGGTGAGCAGTTAAGAATGCTGGCTGCTCTTGCAGAGGACCCTAGGTTGTTCCATTTGGTAGCTTATAACAGTCCATAACTCCAGTTCCAGGGAATCCAGTGTGTCCTCTTCTGGCCTCCATAGGCACCAGGGACACACACAGGGTACTTAACATACATGCAGACAAAACATTCATACTCATAAAAGTAAATAAATCCTAGGCTGGGCAGTGGTAGCTCACGCCTTTAATCCTAGCACTGGGGAGGCAGAGCCATGCGGATCTCTGTGAGTTCGAGGCCAGCCTGGTCTACAAAGTGTGTTCCAGGACAGGCTCCAAAGCTACAGAGACACTCTGTCTCAAAAAACCAAAAAAAAAAGAAAAGAGAAAACTACTAAAATTTGTAGAGGTGAAAGTTTTAATGACATTGAAAAAGACAACTAAGGCATGTGAGAAAGACTAAAGGTAACTTAATTGTGACATTCTCAATAGCTCATAAAATGAAAGTCAAGAAAAAATTATCAAAAAAAAGAAAAGAAAAGAAAAAGAAAAAGAAAAAATTATCGCGGGCCAGAAAGAAGGCTTGGTGGGTAAAGGCACTTGCTGTAGAAATTTAATAACCCTGAGTTTGATCCCTGGAATCCACTGGAAAGAACCAACTTCCAAAAGCTGTCTTTCTGACCTCAATACATGCACACACAATTCACACACACACACACACACACACACACACGACAGTAAAGTAACATTATTTAAAATAATGCAAAGATTATCTTAGCTTGATATTCAACAGGCAGAAGAGCTTTCAACCGACACAGCATTATCATTCCTCAGGTTTAATTACATTATTGTGTTCTGTGACTAATAGTGTCATTCTTAGTAGCAATGCTGTTTCTTGGTTTCCATTCCTTACAATTGTGTGGTGGGGGTGGGGTGGGGTGATGGGTATGCACAGATGTGCTCTCGCAATGTGGAGGCAGAGGCTGTTGTTCCCCAGGTGCTGTGGTCCCCACATTCCTCTTTATTGATCCACTTACTTACTTGTTTTTTTAAAGGCAGGGTCTCTCAGTGGTCTGAAACTCACTGGGTAGACTAGATTGCCTGGTCAGCAAACCCAAGGGATCCACCTGTCTCCACCTCTAGAGTGAACCACCCCCCACAACTCACCCCAATGTGAGTTCTGGGGACTGAACTCAGGTCCTTATACCTGTGTGGCAAGCACCTGAACAACTGAGCTCTCTCTCCAGCCTGCACTTCTTAACCTTTTAAATAAAAAGAGAGAAGACAATAGCTATTGTTGAAGAACAGAGCAAAACTTATTTAACATCTTTTATAATGTAAAGGGAAACTAAAGGTAGAAAAACGAAAGAAAAAAAGACAATTAGGAGGAACAGATTTCCTCCAAAAAACTAATCATGAACAGAGATATACTGCCCAAAACTGGGACCAAAAATTTAAGATTTAAGACTATGTAAAGCAGGAGGATCTGAGTTTGAAGCCAGCATGGTCTACAATGTGAGTTCCAGGACAGGGAGGGCTGCCTAAAACAACTAAAATTCCTTTCAACAAAATCAGGAGGCAGAGGCAGGGCTAGTGGGTGAGATCACTGAACTGATCACTTTTCAGAACAGAAAGAGACATACTATGCACCTTGTACTATTTTTATAATTAAAAAATGTTTAAAAATTGGAATAGTGGGGCTGGAGATGACTCAACAGTTAAGAGAGCTTATTGTTTCTGTAGAGGATCTGAGTTGAGTTTGGTTCTTACATAGCAGCTCCAAACCTCCAAGGGTTTCTGTACACAAATGGGTCCACATTCATACACACACACACACACACACACACACACACACACACACAAGTTTTTTTTAAACTGGTATATGGAAGAACTGAAGAAATGGCTCCGTGGTTTACAAGCACTCGATGTTCTTGTAGAGGACCTGGGCTTGGTTCCCAGCACCCACATGGTAGCTTACAACCATCTTTAACTAGTTCCAGGTGATCTGGGTGACCTGGTGTTCCACAAATGTATATATGTATATGCAGACAAAGACTCATATAAATAAAGATATTTTAATTAAATATGGAGATTTCCTAAAACAACTTTCTTAAATACCATTATTAATGACCTTTGAAGACAATTTATCTTCCCAAGTGTAAATGATCACACACAGTTACAAGGCTACCCTAAGGTTAAATTTCCATGAGCAGACACAAAAATATAAAAGTAAAAAGAAACTTAGAATAAAACTGTCTTAGCAAAGCCATGCAGGGTAGACCAATACCTGTAATCTCAGCACTAGGGAGGCAGAGGCAGGAGGATCAGTGAAAGCTCCAGGTCACCATGGTCTATGTGCCACACCAACCAGAACTTTACAAAGCGAAATCTCCCCTTCTCCCATCCCTTGCTGCTTCTCCCACCAAAAAAAAACCAAAAACCCCTTTGTCTTAGAAAATACATGCCTTTGGCTTTAACTCCAGAACATGAAACGGAAGAATCATGAGTTTGGGGGGGGGGGGGGGGGGGGGGGGGGGTTATAGAAGCTATATGCTACAATGTTACTAAGCAGTCAAAGACTGAAAATAAATAAAGATGAGCATTAGATAGATGAACGTGAGATAGCCTATAGAAAGAAAACAAAGGCCACATGAGTATGTGTAATGAAAACTATTTTCTGAGGTAATTTTTTAATTTTTTTTTAATATTTGTATAGGAATCCTGATAGCCTGTAGAGAGAATAGAGCACATGAGTATGTGTAATGTAAAATACTTTCTGAAGTAATTAAAAAAAAATTGGGAGTAGTTTTTTGTTTGTTTGTTTGTTTGTTCTGTTTCTCTGTGTTTCAGGGTTTCCCTGTGTAGCCCTGGCCATCCTGGAGCTCCCTCTGTAGACCAGGCTAGTCTCAAACTCATCTGCTGCCTCTACCTCCCAAGTGCTGGGATTAAAGGTGTCCACCAGCACCACCAGGATGTCTTAAATTTTCAGGAGAAATCACTTCTACATTAATCCCACCCAGCTCCTTCCTAGCTCCCCACCCCTCCACTTCCCAAATACTGTTGTGTTTGAATGATCTTACAAGTCTCCAATTCTAACTTCCACAGTACATCTGTTACCTTGCATGGTCGTGGGGGTGGAAAATGCACCTTAGTACTGCACTTCGTCTTCAGCTGGGTTGGTTAGGAAATGGAGCTGCTCATAAAACCAAATTACAAGTGCGATTGCACAGAGGTCAATAATGTTATGTGTGCTGTTATTGTGATCAACTGTGATTTTCCCGACCTTACAGGACAAGACATGTCAACACCAAAGTAGATCCATTTAACCCGGTCAAATAAAAACTTCAAACAGCATATACCAAAAAGCAGGCACGAGTGATAGATATGCTTGGTGTTTCCTCAAGAGTGTATCAGAGATTATGCATCTTTTATGAGAAAAGCAAGCAGAAATCACATGACCAATGTGTCCCAGTGGAAAAGTGCTGGTTAACCAGTATGTTAACAGGGCTGTCTCTTTCTGGGGACCTGTGTGGTGTCAGAATGTGTAACAGTGTGGCTCCTCAGTCATCACAGGAAACATGAAACCAAAGTCAAAGCAGTGGGGCAGCAGGAAGGCCTCTCACCACCCTCTTCTGTACTTGAGGAATGTTTTCCTGGGGCTGGAGAGATGGCTCAGTGACAAAGAGCACTAACTGCTCTTGCAGAGGACTCAGGTTTAGTTCTCAGCACTCAGATCAGGCAGCTCACAACTGCCTATAACTCTAGATCCAGGAGATCCAATGGCCTCTGTTGACACCTGCGTGCATGTGCTACCTATAAACTCTTGTAGGCACACATACAAACACATACATGAAAATAAATAAAACTTGGAAAAAATGTTTTCTTTCACTGTACAATCTTAGGAACACCAACAATAAAAGAAAGCAAGCAAAGGGGACAGAGAAATAGGTTAGAAGACAACAAAAGTCCTAGTTCACAAGCATTCATAATGGAGGAGGATCTGGTTGTTCTGTCTGAGTTCTTGTTTTTATTGAAACAGGACCTCACTTTGTAGCCCAGTGTAGCCCCAGTTGGCAAACTCACAGCAGTCCTCCTACCTCAGCCTGCCAAGTCCTGGGATTATAGGCATGTACCTCAGCCACCACACCAACTGAAGTATTTCATTTTGACCATAATTAAAATGACTATTAAAAATGTTCAAAATAAGGGTCAACGATGTGGCTCAGTGAGGAAAGTATTTGCTACCTAACAAACTGAGTCAGAGCCCAGGATCCTGAAGGGAAGGAGACCTGAATCCCAAAAATTGTCCACTAACCTCTATACCCAATCAGCTGTACACACACACACACACACACACACACACACACACAGAGAGAGAGAGAGAGAGAGAGAGAGAGAGAGAGAGAGAGAGAGAGAATGAGAGAGAGAATGAGAGAGAGAATATGATTTCTTTTATGTTCAAAAGGGATGGCAATAAGGCTTCATTGGTAGAATGCTGGATTCAATTCACAACACTGCATAAACTGGAAGTTCAAGATCATCCTGATACATAATGAATTTGGGGGTAGCCTGGGATATATGAAACCCTGACTTTAAAAAAAAGCTCAAAATAAACAACTCAGGTTTCAAGATATTATAGACCTGTTAAAACACAGCAATGGAAAGAACATTCTGCTGTAAATCTATATAGTAAAACTCGGTATAATATCTCAGTAAACAAGGATTCACCTACCTGTAAGTTTAAAAAGCAGCTAATGGGTCAGGAAAGACTTAAAAACACATGTATTCAAAAAAAGGGCCTGGGGTGGTGGGGAACCACAGGTATAAGGCTAGCCTGAACGGCACTGTGAGACCCTCTCCCAAACAATCAAACGCAGTAAGGATAAACTTAGAGATGGGAAAGGTAGGGAGTGAAATTTCCTTAAGTAAGCCCATACTTCTGACAGGAGGGCAAAGGTATGAAGATTAACATAAAAGAAAGGTTTTCAAAAGCCTCGAATGATAGCACACATCTTTAGTCCTAACTCTTGAGACAGAGGCAGGCAGATCTCTAGCCGGCCAAGATGTACCATCAA
Organism: Peromyscus attwateri; assembly: GCA_902168425.1. NCBI lineage: Eukaryota > Metazoa > Chordata > Mammalia > Rodentia > Cricetidae > Peromyscus > Peromyscus attwateri. The sequence goes on along the minus strand of CABHPP010125596.1, from coordinate 7,351 downwards.
CCCATTCTCAAAAGAAAAAAGTCATGTTATAGTTATGTGCATGTGGCTTACATACATTACCAATGATACATCTAAATGAGAATCACTATTGAAAACAGTATAATCACCTGCTATCCTAACTCTCAACTCAATCTTTTCCCCTAAACAGATCTTTTACCTCCTCATCACTTCCAACCTCTTCTTAAATCAGCTAAGATGTACATTCCACACTCATGCTATTCCTTTTAGCATCTCCCCTTGGTACATCAGACATAAGCAACACACGTGTGCTTCCTGTGCATGCCCAGGACCCTCAGATCGACCTAGTGTGAGCAAAGTATCATTAACTGTAATTTAGACCAAGAGACACAAGACTACCCTACTAGCCAAGCCAGGATTGTTGGCCATAGCTGAATAATGTCTAAAGTAAATCAAAGAGCTAAGAGCCCAGCAGGTGACTCAGTGGTTACAGTAACTGCTACATAAGCATGAGCAACGGAGTGTAGATCACCCCCGGAACCCACATACATGCCGAGAGTGTAGTGGCCCAACTGTAATTCCAGTGCCCGGAAGGCAGAGATGGGGGCTCACTAGGGCAGGCTGGCTGGCCAGATGACAAGCTCTGGATTCAACCAAGACCCTGCCTCAATGAATGAAGCAGAGAGCCTACAAGAAAGACTCCTGATGAGAATCTCAGGCCTCCAGAGCATGTTCACTTGCACACAGGGGCATATCCACAAAAGTGAACAAACATATACACATGAACTAAAAAAAAAAATAAAAAAAAAGAGTCAAGATTCCCATAAGCAGAAACTATGTACCTAGAATTCTGGAGCTGCCGGAGGAGGTAAGAGGCTCAACCACTATAAACAGCAATACATTTTTTATTTTTCTGTTAACGTCTTTAATGGCATTCATTTATATCTGGGAAAGGGCATACACACATAACCACCAAACATACATGGAAGTCAGAGGACAATTTCAGGTGTGTGTTTCTTCATCATTTGGGTCTTGAAAATCAAACTAAGGGTGACATCAAGTTTGGCTGGCAAGACATTTATTTACCTGTTGAGCCATCCTGTCAGTGCTGTTGCTGTATGGTAAAGGTAGCAATACACTCAATAACTTACTCTTCCTTTTTATTTATTTATTTATTTACTTACTTACTTACTTAACTTGTTTGTTTTGAGCAAGGGTTTGTTTTCCATACCTTATCCTCCTTTTCCAAAGAAACAATAGACAGACTAGGAGCAGACTTGCTCTCATCTGTTATACAAAGGATGTAAGCCAGTGTTTTGGCTTGATTTTTTTGAAATGAAATTTATCTATAAAGCCCAGGCTGTCCTTAAAACTCATTGCAAGCCTCCTGCCTCAGCCTCACAAGTACTGAGATTCAAAGAATGCACTGTCACACAGATACACACACACACACACACACACACACACACACACACACACCTCTGCACCTACAGTGGACTGCAGGCATAGTTCAATGGTACATTTATCTATCATGTGCAAGGCCTGGATTGTCTCTCTAGCACTGTAAAACAGAAACAAAAACCTACCTTGGACCAATCTTTTTGTGTGAAAAATCTTGTTCTGAAAGCTTTAATACCAGCAGGTATGGTGACTCATAACTGTAGTCCCAAGAAAGGCGGAGACAGGAAGACCATGAGTTCAAGGCCAGCCTAAGTTACTTTACAAATTTCAGGCTGGCCTAAACTAAGTTTTACATTTTTAAGTTTGTTCCACATAAATAAAATTTAATTTTACTATGCTTCTGCATTCTAAATTAATTCTTTTGTTTCTAGGATCTGGAAAACAAAGAGTTCAGTACTTTATAATATTAAGTACTTTTTCTATGGGAAAATCTTCAACCAATGGTAGAAGTCAAATTACTTCTTTTTGAGGGTGTGGCTGGGGGAGATACCTTGGCTGGCCTGAAACTCACCAAATAAGCCAGGCTGACCTTGAACATAGATCCATATGCCTTCTGGCTAAAAATTATCACTTTTATAATCACAAAAAGTACCTAGTTATATAGAAATAGCCTCCATTCTATCATACAACTATGCAGTGCTCATTTTAAAATATTGTGCAAAATTAAAATAAGACAGCATTAAAAATGATGCTTTCAAAACAAGCATTTCTAGCCATCATTTGCACTGCTCCTGAGGATGTTAGTGCTAGCACTTGTGAACCCTGGGCTCCATCCCCAACAGGGCAAAACAAAACCAAAGACCAAAAAACGTTCTTTGCTTACAGTCAATTTGATAACTAACAGGGAATGTCACAATTAATATACTTTGTTACTTTAACAGTTCACATATCATTGTTGTTAAGTCTTTGTTATTTACTGCTTCCTGTTAAATTAGATTGGACATAAAATGAAAAACCGACTCCAGCCAACTGTAAAGACACAACTCATGAAGTATTTACTAAGAGTTCATGTTTAGATAATAAGCTTAGTTAGTACTCTCTACTTTTCTGCTTTCCTACTATCAAGAGACTAATCCAGGGAGCTATAGATGGCTCAACAGTTAGAGGCATATGCTGTTCTTCCAGACGGCCCAGGTTTTATTCCCACACCCACATGGCAGCTCACCGTCGCCTGGGTGGTGGTTTAAATGAGAAATGGCCCCCATAGGTAAAAGTCTGAATGCTGCTTGGTCCCCAGTTGTTGAAAGCATGTTGGGAAGGATTAGAAGGTGAGGCCTAGAAAGTAGACTTTAATCACACACTCGGGAGGCAGAGACAGGTAGATCTCCAAGTTTCAGGCCAGCCTGGCCTAAGAGCAAGATCCAGGACAGGCGCCAAAACTACACAGGAAAAACCCTATGTCGAAAAACCAAAAAAAAAAAAAAGGTGCATACATAGTCGGACAGTGGTGGTGCATGCTTTTATCTCAGCACTCGGGAGGCAGAGGCAGGCAGATCTCTCTGAGTTTGAGGCCAGCCTGGTCTACAGAGTGAGTTCCAGTATAACCAGGGCTACACTGAGAAACCCTGTCTCAAAAAACCAAAAATAAAGTAAAATAAAATATGCATACACATCTACAATGACATCAGCTATGATAGCATGGGACCAGACACACTTTGAATCTATTTATAAAGGATGCTGTGGTTCTACTAAATGTGACAGAATTTTATTTTTTGAAACAGAGCTTTCAATGTGTTCTATAAAAAAACCACAAAGTAAAGCAGGATAAAGAATTAAACATTCTTTAGGGGTAAAGAGGATAAAATAAGAACTTGAATTTGAATGTATCTGCATACACAAACGCTGGAATGACATTTTAAAAGCTGTGACAGGTTGCCTTAGGAAGACAGTGTCATTGGGGACTCAGCTTAGTTGAAGTGTTTGCCTAGCATGTCCAAAGCCCTGGGTTCAATAACAAGCACTGTATAAACCAGGCATGGTGGTGCATGTCTGTAGTGCCAACACTTGGAAGGTGGAGACAGGAGAATCTCAAGTCCAGGTCATCCTTGGCTATATGTACAGGCCAACTTTGGCTGTGAGTCCCCATCTTCAAAAAACAAACCAAACCCCCAAAAGGTGGAGCTAGAAAGATGGCTCAGTGATTAAGAGCACTTGCTGCTCTTGCAGAGGACTCTGGTTTGGTTTCTAGCACCTACATGGCAGCTCACAACTGTCTCTCACTGCAGTTCCAGGGGATCCAACACCCTTTTCTAGTCTCCACCTTGTGGAGCACATATATATGAATATATGCAGGTAAAATACTCATACACATGCTTGCTTCTGCAGCACATGTACTGAAATTGTACAGAGCGAGATCCAGGACAGGCACCAAAACTAACACAGAGAAACCCTGTCTTGGGCGGATGGGGGGAGGGGGGGAACACAACGAGAGGGGAAGAGCGAAGAGAGGGAGGGTGGGGGGGTCTTGGTGGAGGTGTGTAACTGGAAGGAAAGGTTTTGATTTTTTGAGGGTTTTTTTGGTTTTTTTTTGTTTGTTTGTTTGTTTGTTTGTTTTTTTGGAGCTGAGGATCGAACCCAGGGTCTTGCGCCTGCTAGGGAAGCGCTCTACCACTGAGCTAAATCCCCAACCCTGGAGTGAAGTTTTTTTTTTTAAAAGGCTAGGCCAGGCCCTGTCTCTCCCCCCACCCCGCCCCAAACACACACCCTCTACTCCAACCAATAATAAGATGTAGCTCTCAGCTACTACTTGAGCACCATGCCTCCCTGCCTGCCTGCCTGCTGCCATGTTTCCACCATGCACTTACCCTCTGAAACTGCAAGCAAGTTCCCAACTAAATACTTTCTCTTATAAGTTGCCCTGGTCATGACTTCTCATCACAGCAAAAGAAAAGTAACAATGATAGCTTGTAATCCAGTTCCAGAAGACATGACACCCTCTTCTATTCTCCATTACACATGTGGTATACATATACTCATGTAGGCTCACACAAAAATAAAGAAAAAATATTTTAAAAGAGACTAATGTTGGAAAACTCAGTTATTTATTTTTCAGGTTTATTTGCATTTTGAGACAACATCTCATGTAACCAAACTTACTTTGTAGCTTAAAATAACCTTGAACTTTGATCCTCCCGCTTCCCCTCCTGAGCACTGGGATTCAATGCATGCACTAGGATGCCTGGTTTACACAGTGCTCAGGATTGAACCCAATGCTTAGTATATGCTAGGCCAAGAACTCTGGCTCCTGGGCTCCATTCCCAGTCCCTAGTGCCTGTGGAGGCCTGCTGGGAAGGCTGTAGTGCAAGGCCATTTTTGATGGCTGTAAGTGAGGTCCCTGGAACCAAAGAGAGCACACAGCTATTCTTAAAATTGAAGGTGTTTATGCCAGAGAGGAAACAGAATTCTACTTGGGCAAGAGATGTTTTCATGTGTATAAAGCAAAAAAAAAAAAAAAAAAAAAAAAAAAAAAACCACAGTGACTCTTGGAAGCAAACCAAACAAAACCAGAGTGATCTGGGGAAAAGCAACTAGGGCCCATGGAAAAAGTGGTATGGTTCGTGCCAAATTACGAAGCAACCTTCCTGCAAAGGCCATCGGACACAAAATCCGTGTGATGCTGTGCCTTTCCCGGATTTAAACTAATGAAAAGTAAATAAATAAAGGGGGGGGGGCGTTTCAGAGAGCTTGGTGGTAGAAGCACATGCCTCTAAAACCAGCACTTGGGAAGCAGAGGCAGGTGGATCTCTGAGTTTGAGCCCAGCCTGGTCTAAATAGTGAGTTCCAGGACAGCCATAGCCACACAAAGAAACCCCTCAACACCCCCAGGGGGAGGGGAGGAAATTGCTCAGAGGGTAAAGAGGCACTTGCTCCCAAGCCTGACAGCTGAATTCATTTCCCAGACCCATTGACAGAGTAGGAGAGAATTGACTCCTATGGGTTTTCCTCTGCCTTCCCCAGTGTGCCATGACATGCAACTAATATATACCTTTCTGATTCACAGAGGGGAACTCTGGAAGACTTTGGTACACAATATTTTCACATCAACACCATATTACCAAATACTAAGTAGCTCAGATGAAATATACTGAAAACTGTTAGGGTGCAAAAGTGTTTGCCATGCTGGGCAATCAATGGTGGCACACGCCTTTAACCCCAGCACTCGAGAGGCAGATGCAGGTGAATCTCTTTGAGTCTGAGGGCAGCCTGGTCTACAAAACAAGTTCCAGGACAGCTAGATAGATGGATGGATGGATGGATGGATGGATGGATGGATGGATGGATGGATGGATGGAGAGAGGGAGGGAGGGAGGGAGGGAGGGAGGGAGGGAAGGG
>CABHPP010125595.1:0-23056 GCA_902168425.1 Peromyscus attwateri | reverse complement strand
AAAAAAACAACTGTTTTACGCCGGGCGGTGGTGGCACACCCAGCACTCAGGAGGCAGAGGCAGGTGGATCTCTGTGAGTTCCAGCCTGAGCTACAGAGTGAGTTCCAGGACAAACTCCAAAGCTACACAGAGAAACCCTGTCTGGAAAAACCAAAAAAAAAAAAAAAAAAAAAAAAAAAATTAAATCCATTTGGTGATGGAGAATCTATTGTGTGTAGGGTGATGTTTAGGCATGAGAGACTTACAGTAAATAGAAAAAAAAATGTCACCCATTATGTAACTTGGAGTCTGGAAAGAGATAGACATGGACAAAGAGCCTTAGGGCAGTTTCATGCCCTTGTTGATTGGAACATGGTGCATTGTGCTAGACAGTATACACCAAATATGAGAATGTGCTCTGGAAAACGTTCATGTATTGTTTTCAAAGAAAGAAAATAAAAATCAAATTTATGTAAATGAATATATATGCTTAAGTAAATTGCAAGCTGTCACTCTAAAATTCATAAGTGATTCTCCTCCAGAAATCACAGAACTCTTGTGATAATGCTACTCAACACACAAATGAGAGTGATGTCATTAACAAGGAGGTTTCAGAATGTTCGGCCAGTATAGCAGCCATATATATTTTGGGAAAGCCTCTCATGAGTCTAACTGTATTTAAGTGCAAAGATTACCCCTGCATCAATAATCCTTACATTCATATATTGTCTTCAAGTTGTGTTGATTCAAATACCTTTTTTTTTTTCTGGATCCAGAATGACATTATGTATAGTAGAGATGAAAAGACAGGTGTCTCAATGTTTGTACAAATTAGTCTTTAATGAACCTAAACTTCTTGAAGGCTCAGGATATCAAGGAGGAAGGTGGGCATTCAGACTCAGATCAAACTGAGAAGTAGACACACAGGGTCATTTTTACAACATAACATCTTCTCTGTGATACTTTAGTGCAGAATATCTCATATCACAGGTTACCATACAACATGTCAAAACACAAAACATACACTGACTACTGAGATAATCCTAATGGATCTACAAACTTTAGCTTGTAGTATGTAATATATTGAATTGACTAATCTATTGTAACATGTGGAGTAGTTAAGATCAGGGAAAATGAAGGGATAAAGGCCAGGCCGGCTGGACCTGGGGGAACTCTGAACCACCCCCTTAATTTTTCAACAACAAAAAACTACTTAAAATAAAATTTACTGCTTAAAAAGTATTATATTACTCTGGTGGTTTGAAAGAAAACAGCTCCCAAAGGGAGTGGCACTATTAGGAGGTGTGGCCTTGTTGGAATAGGTGTGATCTTGTTGGAGGAAGTGTGCCACTGTGGGGGCGGGCTTCGAGGTCTCTTTTTCTCAAGCTTCCCTCAGTGTGAGAGTCAGTCGACTTCCTGTTGTCTGCAAGATGCAGCACTATTAGCTCCAGCACCATGCCTGCCTGCACACTGCCATGCTCCCTTCATGATCATAATGGACTGAACCTCTGAAACTATAAGCGAGACACCTTCAATTAAATATTTTTATTTATAAGAATTGCCATGGTCATAGTATCTCCTCACAGCAATAGTAAGCCCGAACTAAGACAACTACATAGCTCCTATGCATGTAACAAAAGCTTCATTTTTGGTCTCTGAGATTCAAGGAAAGATCTAAGACTTTATTTTTGTATGTTTGTTTTCTATTAGCCAAACTAAATTAATTGAATGATTAAAAGAAACATTTTACATTATAAAAATGTTTATTTGTTGAAAAATATGAACTCAAATGCATATGTATCGGCATGGAAGGCAGCAGGGATGTGAAGATAGAAGGTTCAGGGGTGAGATCATGCCCTGAGGTAAGGCCTGCATGCAGAAATGGGGTTCAGCCACTGCAAAGTATTTTCCTAGGCTGGTGACCTTCAGAGGAACTGACTTAAAGTATTGGTCTATGGTACTCTATAAATGTTCTCTGACCCCTACCTCCCCCAAACCACCTTCCTTGAAATAGCTACTTTGCTGTGTCCATTTCATATGTTGCATTCATCATAGCATCTTGATTTGGAGGGAAAACAAGTTCTGAGAATTGTAACAAAACTAAAAAGGCAGTTAGTTGTACTTGAAGCCAAAAAAAAAAAAAAAAAAAAAAAAACACTATCATGGAAATTCTATTCAAATGTAAACTTCGGAAGTTACATTTCGAATAGTCCTGAGAGGACTAATTAATAATCACAAGTGCCTTGAAGATGAAAAGTGCTAAATTAACGTCAATATTTATTTATTAATAATCAGAGGATGTGATGCTGCCATATTGAAATTGCCACTTTTACTATCAAGTGCTGAGTGCTATCCCATTTCACCTTCTTAATTGCTTTTACCAGCCATCATTGCCATACAGAAATTCCATATTTGTGTTTGGTATTTCACTATTTAAAATGCCCTAAGTTCTATGTCCATGGTTAGAAAACATGCCTCCTTTGTTTGTAGTGAGGCTGTTCATTTCAATAGTACCTGCATAATTTAGCTTAATGTAAAATCAAATTGTCCTTAATATTAAACCTTCAGTGGCCAATACAGATTAAGTTCTTGGTAACAAGGTCTTGCATGAATCAATAAATGAAAAAGAATTCATCATCCTGTGTCTTGTATACAAAATATGAACATTACCTCATAGCTCTTGGGATCATGCAGTGGCCAACATGTAGTTTATTAGAATTCAGAAAAACATATGGGCCCTTTCTCTCATTGTGCAAATGGTGGGCTACCATCTTCACTGACATCTATGGCCTTGATGTTTAGAACTCCACATCCATACCTACTTGCTTCCAGTTGTGTTTGAAACATGGCCGTGGAAAAGGAAGAGGTTTTAAAAACAGTTCAACAATAGTTAAAATATACAAAATCCTAGGCAGATAGCACTGCTAAGACCCAAACTCCAGGACTTCTTGATTTTGACTTTAAAGTTAGCTACTTTTCACCATCCACTGTGGATTCCATGCAATCACTGTGCGCTCAGCTTGGTGTCCTGTGTTTGGTTCCTACATTAATGTCTGTCAGTAACTACAAACTAGAGGATATCAGAACTATGGTGTGAGACATGACTTCACAACTTCCCTGACATACAAATATCTGGAGTTCAAGTGAGTAGTCTCAGTGGCATTCATCTTAAATTAGCTGATGTACACAGTCACAATACAGGACAGTAACTCTGTAACACCCTGCAACACATGCTGTATGCTACAATACCCTCACAGATTTCTCAAAACAAACAAGGCACTACATAAAATCTCTTCTTAGAAACAGCAGACATCATTAGTTGACTAGACACAGGGACAAGATTTATCAGTGAGGGAGAAGGTAGCTGGCAAAATAATAACAACAGGGACAATGAGCCAGTTAAAATTCATCTACCCCACTAGGTTATTTTCTTGCAAACTGGGATTTAAATAAAAAAGACAGAGAAAGGTAGGTGATGAATAATTCCTGGACCAGTAGAGAAACAACTTTGAATACAGCACATCAGATTTATTTCACAATGAAATCTGAGTCACCTGATCCATTTAGTTATTAAACAAATTTAAGCTCTTGACCCTCAAAGCCTTGAATTGAGCTTTGCAGAAAACATAGCTGTGTTATACTATGAGTTCATGTCTGAGACACTCTGCAAATGAAAGAGAACATACTTTACTCAAGGAATTAAAAATCTTTCTGTGAGATTGTGCTGAGTATTTCACTACATCTTTAGTAACTCACAGATTTTCTTTGGCTGAATGAAGACCAAACAATCACAGTTACTAAAATTTTTACAATAGTTTTATACACATGAAGTGCATTACATCCTGACAGAAGATTAACTCTGGGGAAGCAAAGAATATACTGCAGACACCCACACAAACCCACACACATTCACCCACACAGCCACCTAACCTCCCCCAGATACCTCCCCACACACCCATATGCACACACACACACACACACACACACACACACACACACACACACACGGAAAGGGGGGGTAATTAGATTCTTTTCTACATTGGCAAATCAGAGGGATTGTAAAGAGCTCTATAGACACCCTTGTGTAACAAGAAACATTTTTTTAAACTGAATTACCATTATGTCCCACCTAGTGGCCGAGAATAGAAAGTCTATAGTATAGGAATATACCCAACAGGAAATACTGATATTTCTCATATTTGTAAATTTTTTCTGACCTAGTATATTAAGGAAAGGGAGAAATTTCACATAAAATTTGTACATCTCTCCATATATACACAAGGGGGCTGATTATTCAACATAAATCGAAAAGGCAGCCTATGTCTAAAGTCTATCATCATTGTCACAGGTGAATAAAAGCCAATTATTGTTTCTCATTATATAACTTTGGAAATTTCTTATAATCAAATTGATAGTTTAAATTTTTAAGATAAAATTTATATATACTAAAATTTATGTCCAGAAGTCAACTCAATTTTTTTATGATGATGATGCAATTAAATATATTCCAATGCTTTTGCATCATTTTCAGGGCTGTCAGTCCCTTCTTTCCTTTGTTAGGCTGTTGATGGCTGCCTTCTCATGCACAACAGAGCTATTTACTAACTATACTTCAAAGTGTTTAGCTAATTATTCTTTATCAATAAAAACTCAGGAGTCAGATATTGGGTAAGAACCTCATTGATCAGAGAAGCAGTGGAGAAGTGATTAGTGACCTCCTGTCTCCTTCCTTGATTCAACAAAAGGTTAAGAATTGTTCTAAACCCATTCCTACTACTTCCTGTGTCTGTCTATATGTCCTCATTCTTCCAAAACTTCTATGGCTAACTTTGGTCAGCTAGTAGCTAGCTTTACCTTCTGATTCAAAGAAACTTCATTATTAGTCACGGAAGTGTCAGTGTGATCAAAATATCCCACAACTTCCCTTTTTTTTTTTTGTCTAAATGAAAAGGGAATGTTTTAATTCTAACACAGTAAAAATACATGCAATAAGAACAATTATCAGGTAAAAATTACATTCACAATGTCTAGTCCATTTGCACTTAGCAAATTCAGAGAAAATACTCCATTATCTATCCTACCATGGCAAACTTGCATTACCAAACCAAAACTACCTTTGTAGACTTCAAAACTTTTTCTTAGATAAACAATTAAAGCATTTACGTTTCTCAACCTTATACACTTTACACCCTTTTATTGAGTTTCTTTTCTGAATTTGTTAACAAGGAAAACTGTAACTCTAACAATCTGTTCTTCAACTCCATCTGAGACCTAAGAAGAATATATTATCTGAGTAAACATGAAGTGCAGAACAAACAACTACCAAAACTATAGAAATGACAGAAACATCTGGCTGCCTGGACAGTCACCCAAGGTTCTTCTTCAACATTAGCACATCCATCTTCAGCTTACATGCCTAGAATAAATGACAGAACTTTCTGTGAAGCAGGAATTTTGAAGGACTGTCTTACCTTGTCTTGAAAAGTTTGGCAGTCACTTCTTTTTGTTTCCTGCTTGTCCAGTTTAGACAATATACTGTGAGCAGTTGAGGCAAGAATGCTTGCTTTCCCAGTGGCTAACTTTTGTATCAAATAAAGCAAACTCCAAATGGAGATTCTTTGATGTCCAACATCTTCTCCAAAGTAGATTGGTGCAGCTAAGGGTAGATGTGTCTCTGTCATGAAAAGCGTTATGTTTTTAAAATATCTTAAATGACATATTCTGTAGATCTTTGAAGTAATTGAAGACCACCAGTATATCTAAAATACATCTGTTTGACCTAGAAAACATACCTAACATGACTGCAAGTTTAGATATTATAAATGACAGATTACTAACCTGTATTTCTTAATTATCCTAAATAGTTTGTAATAAAAACTGGAAATTTCAAGGACTGGAAATTTACATTACATTGTTAAATGAACTGCACAGGTATAATACCCTTAACAAGAACTAGGGGTGGGGGAGGTAATGGAGGGCAAGGGTTGGAAAGAGAGCTTAGGGGAGCAGGAGGTTCGAACTGGATCAGGAACAGAGTGGGAGAACAAGGAAAGAGATACTATGATAAATGAAGACACCATGGGAATAGGGGAAGCAGAGTGCTAGGAAGGTACCCAGGAATCCAAAGACGACTCCACCATAGACTACTGGCAGTGGTTGAGAGGGAGCCTGAGCTGACCTAGTCTGGTGATCAGATGGCTGAATACCCTAACTGTCATGATAGAACCCTCATCCAGTGATTGATGGAAGCAGATGCAGTGATCCACAGCCAGGTCCCAGGCGGAGCTCCAGGATTCCAATCGATGAGAGAGAGGAGAGATTCTAGGAAAAAGAGACATTGAGACCATGATTGGAAAAAGTACAGAGACAACTAGTCAAACCAGTGGAAACACATGAGCTGTGGACCAATAGCTGAGGAGCCACTGTGGTACTGGACTAGGCCCTCAGGATAAGTGAGACAGTTGTTTAGCTTGAACTGTTTAGGGGGCCCCAGGCAGTGGGACCAGGACCTATCCCTAGTGCATGAGTCAGCTTTTTGGAGCCTAGTGCTTATAGTGAGACACTTTGCACAGCCTTGGTACAGAGAGGAGGGGCTTGGACCTGCCTCAACTAAATGTACCAGGCTCTGCTGACTCTCCATGGGAGACCTTGCCTTGGAGGAGGTGGGAATGAGGGGTGGGTTGAAGGGGAAGGCTGGGGGGTGGGAGGAGGGAGGACAGGGGAATCTGTGGTTGATATGTAAAATGAATAGAAAATCTCTCCATTAAAAAAAAAGAATAGGAACATATATACAGTATGACAAAAATAACCTTAAACTTATGTCAATATACATACAAGAATCCATACAAAGTAAAATATTTAAGACTAGTAGTTGCTTTTTTAGCTTAAAAGCAGATTCAATAATCTACCCTTTTAGCCTATCATTCCTATATCCCCCTCTTCTTTTCAGAATGAGATCCCTGAATCTACTCTCCTTTGCTTAGTTTCCTCCTTGACTATGACCAATAACAACTTGGAAACAACCCCTCTAAACAATGATAAACACCTATAACCCATGGATTGACCAAAATTATCCTCTCTACCTCTTGGGAATGTGAGTTTCATGTTCTTAGAATTACTTCCTGTTGCTTTGGGGATGGTGGCATTTTCAGGGAACCTGAAAAAATTGAGGTAATGGTCAAGCCCTGGGAGAACCAGCTGTTGTTCATTCTCTTTGTGATGGGTAAATGTAGGGCTTATCCGAATTGCAGGCTGGGACAATCTATGAGGCTGGACCATTTTAGCTGAGAGTCTTGAAATTGTCCTAAGCAGTTTTAAGCCCAAAGCTAATCTTTGGGTGGTGTTTGTCAGCTTGCTGGCATTACCACAATCCAGGTGGATTTGTCATTGTGGGCCCCTATCGTCTTTGAAACCTCAAAGATCACTCCCAGGAATGGTCTTGGGTCACTGCAGAAATCTTAAACAGAAATCTTTTAAATGTCATATGCAGCAGATCTTGGATAGGTAAAAGGATAAAAAAAATCTATTAAATATATCTGTGGTACACAAGCTTAATTCCTGCTTTAGATTCAAGCCCAAAATCACTTACAGGAAGCTAGGTGAAGCATATTTCTAACTTAGTTAGTACTCTATATCACCATTAATATCACATCTGAAAGTTTAAAATATTATAAATTTTGAGATAATATTTATACTTTAAGAAAAGTTTAAAGGGTCAGGTTAAAACCAAAGGATTATGAGATTAGAGACAATAGAATAGTCCCTTTATATTGTTTTTTCTTTTGTCCCATGTCTAGTGGCTCTTTTGACATGGGACAAGGATTTTGGATTTTCCTTTAACAAGCATGCTTAGGTTTAGAGAAGGAGAGAGTCACACTCCCACTCTAAAGCTAGCTTTAATTTTTAATTGAATTGGGACTACAAAAAGATCATTTGCCCTATATGTGAGTAGAGAAAAGCAGAATCAAACTTGGGGAGATTTATGAAATTGTATTATGTTGTAAATGTGATATACCATTAGGTCAATTTACTCATTTTCTTTGGACATTGTCTCTGGATGTTTAGTCCTTGTTTTTCAGATGTTTAATTTTTCAAGAAGTCTTCAGATTCCTTAGTTTGATGCTTTTATTCTCTTGGAAAGACAAAAACAAAACCCTACTCCAACCTTAACTTTGGAGGGTTTCCCTTTTTGTCAGTTTATATCAAGTCAAATGAAAGGCATTTGTAAGTCATAACATAGTTTAGATTGAATGGCCATGCTACTTGATGAATTATTCTCTCTCCTTATCAAGAAGTCTCTCCTGGATGAATCTAATCTTTATCAATTTTGATGGTATCCATACCTTTTCATTTACTGTAGAAACAAAAACAAAAGCTCTTCCCCAATGTAACACATATCCTGCTTTCCATTCTGAGATCAACATATCTTTAAAGCACACAGATTTATTTAATTAAACAGTTTTTCTACTAGATAATGTCTCTCTGCAACTGATAGTCCTTTCTTATTAGCATTTTAAAAATTAAAAATTTATAAAGCATTGTGTAATCTATCTCTTGTAATTTTTATTATACCTTTCTATTTATTAAGCATATCTTTTAAAATACCATTAGAACCTCCTACAACTGCTTCTCCTGTAAGATAGTGTGGTATATCTGTAATGTGCTTTATGCTTTAATATTAAAAATCTGTTTCATTTTACTAGAGATATATGCTAGAGCATGTCAATTTTCATTTGTAAAGGTATTCACATAATAGCCATAACTTCTAATAAATGTGTAATTACAGAATCAGTCTTTTCAGAATTCAAAGCAGTTGCCCATTGAAATCCTGACTAGGTATCTATGATATGGTGCACATATTTTAATTTTCCAAATTCTAAAAAATGAAACATCCATTTACCAAATTTTTGAGTACATTTTGGGTTACTTCCTGCAGGTAATGGAGTTTGTGTATGATAAAAGGGTCAACCAAAGAAACAACCTGAAACCAGAGCCAAAGAAACACACCCTGAACCTGAAACCAGAGCCAAAAAGCATACTTTGTCCCTGAATCCAGATCCAGTGACAGAAACACACTCTGAGCCAAAATGCTAAAAATGGCCAGTGAAAGAACCATACTTTTTGCCTGAAGCCAGAGTCAAAGAAACACACTCTGCCCCTGACCAACTCAGCATAAAAATCAACCAATCTCTGAGCAGAAAAACCAACCAGTTGCTGAGCAGGAAACCAACCAGTCCCTAAGCATGAAATCCAGCTAGTCTGTGAGCTTGTCCAAACTCAGGGACTGAAATCTGACCAATTCCCACCCTGAAAATCTTCACCTTGGAAAAACTCCACCCCTAAGAAGCCCTACATAAGCTCTGTGCCTGTTCAGTTAGCTGCTGACTTTTTCCACCCTGGCAGAGACAGCAACTCTCCTGGATTCCTTCCTCCCAATAAATCTCTTGAATGAGGTTTGAGTGATGACCTTCTTTTGCAGGAGCAGAGACAGAGAAGGAGCATGGACAGAGCAGGGAGGAGAAATGTAGGACTGTAACACTTTCCCTGGGGAAACTTTACCCCAGAGCAGAGTTTTTACACTCCATGGAACCTGAGCAGAACTGTAACAACTTCACTGGGGAAATCCTCCAGACTTGTTACATTAGGGAAACCTTTACTTGAAGCAGAACTATAAGCTGCTGCACTTACAGTGACTTCATGGTAGTCCTTGGCTCCTGATTGCCAGAATATTTTTCCATCTGAGCTGCAGTGCATACAGTTTGGTTATACAAAGAACAAGTAGACAGTTGATTATAGTTTGTTTGGCTTATGCCAAATGATAGAAAAATCTTTCTTCAAACATTTGTTGTTAAATGGTGTTTCTTTATCACCCTTTACAATACCACAAATAATATAAAATACTGTGGGGTAACACTAACTAAGAAAGTGAAAGACCTGTATGGCAAGAACATTAAGTCTCTAAAGAAAGGAATTGAAGAAGATAACAGAAAATGGAAAGATCTCCCAATGCTCATGAATAGGTAGGATTAACATAGTAAAAAATGGAAATCTTACCAAAAGAAATCTACAAATACAATACAATCCCTATCAAAATCCCAACAGAATTCTTCACAGACCTGGAAAGAATGATACTCATCTTCATATGGAAAAAAAAAAAAAAAACAAGGATAGCTAAAACAATCCTGTACAATAAAGCAACTTCTGGAGGCATCATCATCCCTGACCTTAAGCCATCCCTGACCTTAAGCGCTACTATTGAGCAATAGTAGTAAAGACACCTTGGCATTGGCATAAAAACTGACATGTGAACAAATGGAATCGCATTGAAAACCCTGCCATTAATTCACATACTTATGAACACCTGATTTTTCACAAAGAAGCCAAAACTGTACAATGGAAAAAAGAAAGCATCCTCAACAAATGGTGCTGGCATAACTGGATATCAACTTGTAGAAGACTGCAAATAGAACTGTATCTATCACCATGCATAAAACTCAAGTCCAAGTGGATCAAAGACTTCACCATAAATCCAGTTACACTGAACTTGATAGAAGAGAAAGTAAGAAGTAGCCTTGAATGCATTGGCACAGGAGACCACTTCCTAAATGTAACACTAGTAGCACAGACACTGAGTGCAACAATTAATAAATGGGACCTCCTGAAACTGAGAAGTTTCTGTAAGGCAAAGGATATGGTAAATAAGACAAAAAGACAGCATACAGAATGGGAAAATATCTTTACCAACCCCACATCTGACAGAGGGCTGAACTCCAAAATATATAAAGAACTCCAGAAACTAGATAGCAACATACCAAACAATCCAACCAGAAATAGGCTACAGAGCTAAACAGAGAATTCTCAACAGAAGAATCTCAAATGGCTGAAAGACATTTAAGGAATTGCTCAACATCCTTAGTCATTAGGGAAATGCAAATCAAAATGACTCTGAGATACCATCTTATACCTGTCAGAATGGCTAATATCAGTAGCACTGATGACAGCTTATACTGGAGAGGATATGGAGTAAGGGGAACACTCCTGCACTGCTGGTGGGAGTGCAAACTTGTACGGCCAGTTTGTAAATCAGTATAGTGGTTTCTCAGAAAATTGGGAATCAACCTACCTCAAGACCCACCTAAACCACTCTTGGACATATACCCAAGGCATGCTCAATCATACCACAAGGACACTTACTCAACTTTGTTCATAGCAACATTATTCATAGTAACCAGAACCTAGAAACAGTCTAGATGTCCCTTAACCAAAGAATGAATGAAGAAAATGTGGTACATATACACAATGGAGTACTACACAGTAATAAAAAGAAAAAAATGACATCATGAAATTTACAAGCAAATGGATGGAACTAGAAAATACCATCCTGAGTGAGGTAACCCAGATTCAGAAAGACAAACATGGTATGTACTCACTCATAAATGGATATTAGATACAAAGCAAAGGATAATCATGCTACAACCCACAGCTCCAGAGAAACTAGGTAACAAGAAGATCCCTAAGAGGGACACATGAATCATCCTGGGAAGGGGAAATAGATGAGATCTCCATAAGTAAATTGGGGGTGGGGGGCAATAAGGTTAGGGGATGGGGGATGAGAACATAAGGGATCAAATGGTGGAGCTGGAACAGTGATGGAGTGGGAGAACAATGAAAGAGATACCATGATAGAGGGAGACATTATGGGGAAAGGGAGAAACCTGGTGCTAGGGAATTTCCATAGAATACACAAGAATGATCACAGCTTAGACTACTAGCAATAGTGGAAAGAGTGCCTGAGCTGGCTTACTCCAGTAATCAGATTGGCAAATACTCTGTCATCATAGAGCCTTCATACAGTAACTGACAGAAGCAGAGGCAGAGATTCACAGCTAAGCACAAGG
The DNA here is from genome assembly GCA_902168425.1 of Peromyscus attwateri. Classification (NCBI taxonomy): domain Eukaryota; kingdom Metazoa; phylum Chordata; class Mammalia; order Rodentia; family Cricetidae; genus Peromyscus; species Peromyscus attwateri. The sequence goes on along the minus strand of CABHPP010125595.1, from coordinate 11,180 downwards.
CTGAGCTCCAAGAGTCCATTCAAAGAGAGGGAAGAGGGATTCTATGAGCAAGGATCATCAGGATGATGATGGGGAAAATCTACAGAGACAACTGAACCAAGCAAGTGGAAAGTCATGAGCTTTAGACCAATAGCTGTGGCACTTCCATGGGGCTGGACTAGACCCTCTGCATAAGCAAGAAAGTTGTGTAGCTTGGTCTGCTTACGAGGCCCCCTGGCAGTAGGATCAGGGTCATCCCTGGTGCATGAGCTGGCTTTTTGGAGCCCATTACCTGTGGTGGGATGCCTTGCACAGCCTTGACGCAGGGGGGAGGGGCTTGGACCTGCCTCAACTGAATGTACCAGGCTTTTCTGGCTCCCCATGGGAGGCCTTACCTTTTCAGAGAAGGGAATACAGGGTAGGTTCCGGAGGTGGGTGTAAGAGACTGGGAGGTTGGAGGAGGGAAGAGAGGGGGAGCTGTGGTTGGTATGTAAAATGAATAGAAAATTCTTAATAAAGAATAAAGTCATGGTGTTTCTTATGAAATTCTGAGACTTCTAGCACATTTACTACTAATAGCTGATCAATTTAATCATTACCTTGTGCGGGAGGGCCTGGTTATATGGGATATGATATATGTACACACAAAGGATGATTTGTATTTCTGATTATTTCTTGTAATTGAATAAATAACTAAATTAATTTTGAATCATCTGGAGTAAGTCCAGTGGTTTCAATATGTAAAATGTCCCTTTCTGCATATTGAGAGTCAGTAACTGTGATTAAAAGGTTTCTTGAAAATCTAATAATACCTTAGAATAACATTTATTTCTGACTTTTGAACAGAATCATAAGGGCTTTGAACCACTTAAATTTCTTGACTTATAACTTGCCCTTTCTTATTTATTTGCATCAATATAGAATGTAGGAGCTCCAGAAATGGGTGTTACCCATACTTTGTGAGGAAGGATCCAATTAGTTCTCATTATAAACTGAAATCTCTTGCTTTAGGGATATTTGCTGTTAATGTCTCCTAAAAAATACTGCAAACTCTTTGCTAGTGTTCATTTTCTGCCCATATTGAGTCAAATTCATGTTAATAAAAGGCACTGCAATTTCTGCTAGGTCTATTCCTGCTAATTGACAAAGTCTTAATTTTCTTTTCAGAATCAATTCAGAACCTTTTATACATAGGTATTAATTTTTTACTCTCTTTATGTGGTAAAAATATCCATTCTAAAATATCCTCTCACTGCATAAGAATTCCTGTGAGAGAATGTGGAAATGGTAAAATATCCACAATACAATCAAGCTTCAGATTCAAATAATCCAAATGTGTATCCTGTAATTTCTTTTCTAGAAAGGCCAATACTATCTCAGTCTCAGCTCATAATTTTCTTGGACTATTTAAGTCCTTATTACTTTTTAAGGTTTGAAATAAACTATTTAGTTCTTTAGTTGTCAATCCATTTGTGGGCTGTAGCCAGTAAATACCTCTCAGCAAATTTTGAAGTTCATTAAGAGTTCATAACTATTCTTTCTCCTAATTTGTACTTTCTGTGGTTGAATTTTTGTATTTTATATCATAGTTAATTAATGGAATCTCCTCTTTGTAATTTTTTCAGGAGCAATTTGTAAACTCCAGCAAGGCAACATTTTCTGTACCTCTCGAAATATTTTTTCTATAGTATCTGAGTGTGAATCAGCTAGTAAGGTGTCATCTATAGAAAATAAATTATAGAAAACCGTTTACAAAGTATTTCCAATGGTTTATGTACAAGATATTGTCACAAGGTGGGGCTGTTTAAAATCCCTTGTGGAAGAATTGCCACTGATACTTTTTATCAAGCTTGGAATTATTTGAATTTTTTTCATTTTTATTTTATATTTATTTTTCTATTATCAGCTTGATACAGTATTTTTTTTTTTTGCCAAATGCCATTTATTGAAGGAGGGAGGTAAGTAGGCACTGTAAAGGCAAATTTTTCTCTATCCTGTTCAAAAGTTATATGTGATATTTTCTTCTCTGATTTTTAAATATGGTTGTTTCAGCAAAAGCTCATATTCTAGCAGCTTGGTCCCCAGAACGACAATGTTGAGTTTATGAATCATTTATGAGGAGAAAACTGATGACAATCACTGGGCTCCTTCATTCTGAAAGGATTGGTACTAGGCCTTTGAAGTAGAATTTTTCTCACAGGATTGGATCAGTTCCTCCCACAAAGTATTGTCAAACATGTTAAACTGACCCCTTCCCAGTTGGCTTTTTTGCTCACACACATTTCCAATGTATATCTACACCTTTCCTTTCTCTGAATCTATGATATTTGGAGGGTAGCAATGGCTCCCCTGACATTATTTCTGGAACCTCTAGACAACAGATCTACAAAAGAAAAAAAATGCAATTCTTTGCTTGTAAAATATGGAGGAGATGCTTACTTGTCCTCAGCAGGACTTGATTCTTTGCAATGACCACTTTGGGTTCCCATCTGTAGGGTGAGAAGTAGGATATGAATCATGGACTAAAGAAGATGTCTGCAAATGACATTAGAAAGTTACACGTGAACTCACTAATGTCTCAGCTACAAGTCAAGAGACCATGTTAAAGTTAGATGGGGTTTGCTAGAATTTTATTTTGAGAGAAAACACTGCTTGAGCTGAGGTAAACAAATATGTGCTTACATTAATGGAGCTTATGCTACTCTTTCTCTCTCCCATTCAACATGCCATGGCTAGTACACTTGTGTGTTATACTACATCACAGCTTTCCTTCTTACATTCCAGTTGTGTTTCATTTGATTCAACAGGTAGTGCCTTTCTTTCCAGAAAGAAGTCAACTCTGTGAAACCCTTGGGTGTTTATGTTCCCATATATTTAATTTGCTATATTTCTTCCTCCGTTTCCGTTCTGCATTCTTGGTCATTCTCATATGGTCATTTCGGTGTTATGATTTTCAATACAGGCTTGTTGCATTTTCTAGGACAGAAGATGCCAAACTCTGATAGTTTCTCAAGGCCAAGAGTAATGTCCTCAGTGGTGATATCTATCCAAAAAAAAAAAAAAGATGCAAAGCAGTTTAACAGATTTGATTTGACTCTTAATTGATAGGTTAATTGGCCAAATCTCTATGGAACATGTGCACAAGAAGCATGTATTCTTTTAATTTCTTGTAATTCTGCGCATGTTAGATAAATTGTCTAACCACAATTTTCTTTTAAAAAATTGAAAAGAGTAAGAACTACAAAAAAGCATTAGAAGTTTTGAAGTGTAAATTACAATTGAATAGTTTCTTATTTTACAACTTCATGTGGGCTAATATGAATTTTGGATTCTTAATTTTACATACACATGTTAATAACTTTCAGTGTACATGCAGAAGCAAATTATGGATTGCCCTGTCTTTCTTTCTCCCATGATCCTCACCTACTAACATGCTTCTATATATCAGACTTCATATGGAAGACCAAACAAACATCATTTTTTGTACTTTGACAACTAAATTAAATTAATTTCAACTAGGTTAAATCAGATACCTTGAGTTGTATTTTAAGTTGCCATTCAAACAGTAAAGATTTCTCTGCCTGTCATTTAGAATGAATATAGTACTACTACAAGTTTTCCATTGAATGAACAGAGCTAACTGAGGGCATCCAAGAAGAAACTTTCATAGATAATTGGCTAGTTTGGGGAGGCAGTGGAGCAGAACAGTATTCCAGATTGAATTAAATTCTGGAACACTTCTGAACAGAAGAATAAAGTGTGGAAGAGATGATGAGAAAGTCAACATGACAATTAATAAATAATTTTGACTTCATTTTTAATCATTTTTTGTTTTTCTTGTTTATATATAAAAATGCAATTATGAGCATAATTCTAAAAGTATTTTATTTATGTGTTTCATATATTATAAAATAGAAAAAAGATTCATTTTTATGAAGAGGAAGAACACTGACCACATAAATTAATAAGAAATCTAGTTTCCGACTTTCTACTCTTAAAAAAAAATCTGAAAAGAGTTTTTGAGAGAATTGTCACAGTGACATTTAGAGGCATAAGGAAATCATAGACTGAAAAGCACCTCAAATTTAAACACATCCCTTCAAACATTAGAGTGAAAGAAAAGCCTTTGCTCCAAGCAAGTGACATTCTCATTATTTGATGTTAAAATTTTAAATTTTACATTTAATGAATCAATCAGCTCCTTTGTTCATATTTTTGTTATACTATATATTTAAAATGGGTTCTTTATCATCTACCCTGGGCTCTTAATTTCTTGTTTGATTTCTTCTGTCTTTTTCTCTCTCCATATCTGTTTTCATGGAATCGTTCATTTATCTTTCTACTCATTTTTCATCATATTTCTGCCTCATCTTTGCCATGTGCTATAGTCACAATTTGCTATATCACAGTATCTATTAATCTCTAATGGACTTTGGAAGCATCTGTAAACACAATATGGTTATTAGTTATAAATCATATGTGGATAGAATGGTACAACTTATGATTCTGTTGGTAATGCCAAGACTAGATATATCTACACTCAATTCACCATGTCCTTCTACTCCTACATTTCATCCAATATTTACTTACCTCTATTTTCAGAAATCTGGTTCCATTGAGGGTACTATGTGACCATATTTAAAATTTCCCTAACATTTAATTCAGTGCATTGTCGATTATGTGTACTTATTGTACATTAAACAGATGAAATGAACCTTTTATGTTTGAGCTAATATGGAGCATTTGATAAGATATTTTAATTTCACTGCTTTTTTTAAAAAAAATATTCTATTTATGTCCTACTGTTACTGACATGCCATAGCCTGGATGACTCTTGTAAGTAGCAACTAGATTCTACATTTCCAAAAAACAAAAACAAAACACCCTGTTCCGTCGTTTTCTATTTTGGACCAAATACAAGGCCAACAGAGATTTGACAGAGATTTGCCCAGGTTCCCATTCACCATCTTTGTGAATGTCATACCCAGACCACACATAGGTGTGTAGTACTAAACCTAACAGTCCTACATGGAGCACCCTTTTTCCATCACAATGCAGCCAACTTCACAATTCAAATACAAAGCCAGTCCCAGCAGGCCTTGTCAATGTTTGGGTCTCACATCCTCTGTTGTTTGCTATTGTTGCAAGAAACCAATTCCTATTCTCACTCTACAATAAAAGCTAGAAATGGAGGTGCTTGCCAATTCCTAGAACACATAAAGCAGCAACAGGAAAATAATCTCATCTTCTGAGGGGGTAGCAGCACAGCCAATGGTGGTTTTGTGTTTTCTCTCTAAAGTACTGAGTAACATTAATGGTGGAAAGCACAAATGGGAATCTCTATTATAAATGATATACACTGTGGATCCATACTTCATCACAAAATGAACAGAGCTGTTAAAATAGTGGCAAATGTTAAAGGAACATCCAGAACTATGGCAAAGAGCCAGTGGCAGCTTAAGGTTACTTACAATCTCCAAACAGAATTGAGGGGACAAGTGAGAAAATCTCTATAAAGATCTGGATGTGTAGTTAGGTAAAATGACTTGTCATTTGGCATTATTTATTTATTTTTTATTATTGTTAAGGATTGTTATTTTATTGCACAACAAGAATAATGAGCAGGCATTGTTTCCCACTCACTTGCAGTAGTCTTTCATTAAATGGGAGCTGTCTTACTTCATGGCACTGGCCATGCCAGAGTGGTACAGAAAGCTGTCTCCAACACCTTCTAGTTGCCATGTGCTCACCTGTGAGAATGGAGAAGGCTTTGACTATACACAATACAGTTCATTATGTATAATGTCCATATTTTGTATGTCTTCCATCATAAAGCCTGTACGCTATAGCCTATGAAAGATCATCAGTTGCTCATTCTCTTCTTTCTCTGTACATGTGCACTAACCCCCTACTCTCCTGTCACCTGCCAGTTTTCTATGCAGTGGAAGGGGTGGATGCCATGGACTTTTCCATACTCACCTCAGCATTATATATTCTCCCGGAATTTTGATAAATACAAGAATGAGCTACTAGTAATTTTAATGGGCAACAAGTGGAGAAAGACTTAAATTTCCAATTCAAATATGCTCTGGATTATTATCATATACAAATCCTGCCTGTGCCCCTGGCCTTCTCTGCTAGTCCATTTTCAAAGACTTTTGCTGCTCTTTTCTCATGCTACTGTGTGCTTAACATTCAGAACCCTTGCAGCTCAATTTGTTTGTCTTGATCAGTAGATACATGAAAAAAATTTAAACACTCTCTTGATTTATTTTACTATTTCTGTGACAAAATATTCTGGCAAAAGAAAGTCAAAGGAGAAAGGGCTTATTCTAGATCACTGTTCACAGGTACATTTTACCATGGAAGGGAAGTCAAGGACACATGACTCACAGCAGCTGGTCATATCACATCCACACTCAGAGAATGAGAATTCATGCTGCTGCTCAGTTCCATTTCTCTATTTATACAGCATGGTATCCTACGTGGGGAACAGTTCCATCCCCACTGGGGAGAAACACTTCTGTTAAAGCTATTAGGACAATCTTTTTCAGACATGTCAAAAACCCTACTTTCTGGGTGAATGTAGTTGATAATTGTGACCAACCATCCCAAGTAGCATATGCATTCTTATAAGGACCAAGGGAAAAAAATAGGCAAATATTTATAAAGGTGATTTGGTGTTTGAGTCCATTATATTTATTTCAGAAAGGAGGGAGCTCTGAATTTCTGTGTCTTTTCCATATTAAGTATCAAATCTCAAAGCAAAACAAAGGACAGACAGAAGAAAGAGAAATTAAAAAGGAACAACAAGTGGTCCAATAGGCTTACATACATAATTGTGAATATAGCAGCCATAGTTAATATAAGTAATGGGATTCCAGGTGATGTCAGAAGAAGGAGGATGCTGAGACATTTTGCAAAAATCAGTCTGTTTCCATTGGATTTCAGAACTTTAGTGCAAATAAGAGCAAGGGTAAGTTAATAAAAGAATTTGGACAGAAGGGAAGCCTGAGTGGACTCTGGAAGTCCAGCTGCTCTCTATGCTCGGTATTTTGAGCAGGCTGGCTTTTATATCCCAATACAGGATAGATTTAAGCAGCAATAAATGACCTACAAGCACTTGTAAAAACATTTTTGGGGGACACCATATGTGTTCTCATAAGAACTGAGAAAAAACTTCAGAATAGTTATGGATACTAGAAATTACCAAAATAGAACCTGAATTTGAGATTCTTCTGAGATATAATATTTTTATTTTATTTACAAGATTATATATAATTACAGCATTTCACCTTCCCCCTTCCTACCTCGAAAACCTCCCATACACCCTTCCCTGCACTCCTTCAAATTCATGGTCTCTCTCTTTTTTAAACCAATTTAATTGCATGAACATATGTATATGTATATTTATGCATAGGTATATACTAGAGCTGCATGGTCAGCCCTGAAAACGTACATTCAGGTCACATTATATGGACTGAACAGGTTATATTTGTAATGTAAATTATATGAGAGAGAGCGAGAGCGAGTTGATTTGTGATCAAAAGCCTGTCTTTTAGGTTTATAACTTTCTATTTTTTCCTGTAAGTTTCTTTTCAACAAAGTAAAGAAAAACTAAAAAAATGTCACGGCGTTGCAGTGAGAAGACAGGGAACATGCACTCATGTCCAGGTATTCCTTCAGTTATATCAGTTTCGTCTCCCAGTGAAAACTCGCTGCGGGTGCTGCTGGTGCACAAGAGGGCAACGAATGAGCCTTGGTGCTGGGAGAGTCTGTAGTAATCTCTGGTTCTATGCGATGACCAAATACCCACAAACACTTGCCTCCATTTTTCATTAAAATGAGAGAGAATAAAAACAAATTAAACCCATAAACCTCAATAAGTAAGAGGAGAGGAGAAAGGCCATCATCCAATATTAGATTCAAAGCATTATTGAGAAATGAAAATGACTGAGAACAATACATTGGAAAAGGAGGGTTTGAAAAAAATCTACAGTCCAAAATTAACCCAGAAATGGATGGCAGAAGCAGAGGGTGCTGACATTCCAGGCCAAACTACCAAGAAATAGAAGTAGTGTGTGTAGGAAAAAAAAAAAAAAACAGTATGGGTGACTGTGGGATAAAGACTCAGATTAAATTCTCTCTTTGAGAGAAGGAATCATCACACTAAGTATATTTTGTGTGTGTGTGTGTGTGTGTGTGTGTGTGTGTGTGTGTGTGTGTACATGTTTCTCTTCCACATTCCTGGGTATAGTAAGCGTATAGGAAGTCCCACACTGATTCAAAGCAAATGCAAAACAAACTTGAAAAGATCACACCCAAGAAATAATGGTACCTACTTAATGTCATAATGACAAGGAAATGACCAGGTTGTAGCTTGCAGGTAGCACAACAGGACTCACCACTACCGCTATTTGCTTGTTCTTCAGCAAGCATTCAGCTCCTTGATCCCTTAAGTTCACAATTGATCAGGTTAGTCTCTGCATTGAAGAAAAAACAAAAACAAAAACAAACAAACAAACAAACAAACAAAAAACCCAGCAGAGAAAGCAAACATTTTACACAGTAACAGAGAAAAGCCAATACATTCCCTGGGGACATAACTCTGTGCTTCACTTTTCTGTGCAGATATGGACTAACATTACTTCATACCAGAAGTGATGGACTATGAACCATATGAAGGATTCCTGTCAAGTCTAGCTTAAAGAAGCAATTGTTTATTGAGGTCACATATTAAGCACATTGGTGAGGATGTAATTATAAGACATGTGAAGTCTGTGGGTGTTTATAATTGAAGAATAGCATCCATCCTGTGCAATTCTTAGCTGCTCCCAGATTCTTGGAAAAGGGGGAGGGGCCTGTGAGTCTCATGCCCCTCCTTGTGAGCTTCTGTTGAGCACCCTGTGCACACTTTTACCATCTTGTATGATTTGTGAGCCTTTCTTACCCTCTTCCAGGGTTGTTACTGGAACCAGTCATATCACAGTGTCATGCAGGTCTTGATAACTATCCTTATTTCAAGATGGCAATGGTCATATGCAGAGGAAAACACTCCACAGTACCTGCTACCACAGATCAACTGAGATAAGTGACTTACAAATGAACAGAAATCTACTTGTTATAGGCTTAGGAGATGGGAAATCCAAAATCTAAGACTGGCATCTGGAGAGGGCCTTTTTAATGGTTTCCTAAGAGTAGAAAACAGAAAGCCAACAGAAAATGAGAGAGGGACCACCTTGTCCTTTACAATGACACAAATGCCTTCAAAGATGGATTCTTTGTGACTAAGTCCAATTCTAAAGTCTCCATACTGCTACAGTGACAATTAAAACCTAGCATGGCTTTTGGGAGAAACAAATATTCCAGTCATGGTAACAGCCATCTTTATATTTCAGTTCCAGAACTCTTTCACTTTCCCCAACTAAAAATATTTACTCAATGGCTTTACCTTTCCTTCTCTTTAAGGCTCCTAGTAGCCATTATTATACTTTCTGTTTTTATTAACTACTCTAGGTACTTCATATAATAGAGTTATATTGTTTTTAAGGCTGAATAAAATTTCCTAAATTTTGTAGGATTCACAAATTCATATGACAAGGGTCATAGTACTTTTTGCATTATTCTAATATTAGTACAAGTATAAGTGAATGAGCCAAGCACGGAAGACTTCAGTGAAACAACTTAGCAATATAATCTACTAAAATATTAGCTGGTGGTTGAATGGAAGATAGAAAGCAGAGGCAATAAAAGAAGGCTAACTATTCGCCATCAATGAACAACAAATAAAAACTCTATTTTATTAATCAGGAAATTGAATTTTAACGTTGCTTAGAGGCACCATGTCAAAATGAAATCTGAAGCTATTGCATCCAGAATGAGGTCTAAATAGCTGAAAAAATGGATTTCAAGGGAGTTTTTAAAACATTTAAAAGTGTTTTAATTTACCTGTAGTATATCATACATATATAACAACCTACAAATGAAATTATAAAAATTATATCTAAACCAACATGGCTTAATAAGAATTGTAACTTCTTTCAGAAGCTTAACATGGGGTTGTCACATTCACACAAAAGGTGGCTCAGTCATGAACACCTTTTCTATGAATTTCAGGGGATGGAGGTAGGAACACACCATGCCATGCCCTCAAAGAGATGAGAGGAATCATTTAAACTAAATGATTTCCATTAGTTTGAAAGAGAAAATGGTGGGTGATGTTTCAAGCCAATCAAGAAAGTTTCAGGTGTGAAAAGCCCATTAGTGTCCTTTCAAGTGTGTTTTCTTCCCATCATGTCCTTCTGAAACTCTTACCATCTTTGTGTTGATAGCTTTTGAAGACACAGACACTTGGTTTAGAACAGTGATCTTGTGGTTTTTCTGTGTGCTTCACCTGTAAGTCAAATTTTCAGTACTGTTTGCAACTTAAACTGTCATGTATGCAGAAAGAAAACCAGAAACTCCTAAAATCATATCTAACACTATCATATGCTGGCTGAAAGTCTAATTAATTAAGACATTTTTTTAGAGAATATCTCATAATAACCCAGAAAAAAACAATGAACAGACAATGTAATTTGAATGTGTTAAGTTAGAAGCATTTTGACTCCAATATACAGTTCAGTAATGCAACAGAACTTCATTACTTTAATTCTCCACCTATGAGTGTTGTGTGATCATAAAGAAGGTCACACACACACACACACACACACACACACACACACACACTCACTTACAACTTCCCTATATATCTAGAGCATTAATAATGTTATAAAATATGATATCTGTGATGATAAAAGAAAACTTAAACAGATGTGAATTTTTATCATGTGATTTTTTTTATCACATGACTAGCACACATTAGAAACCACTATGTCTTTCCTCTTCTTCAGTATCACTGTAATTAGCCTTGGTCCATCAGAGATGGTGAATATGTCAATGTAGAAAGCTCATACTAACAGAAGATGTCCCAGCTCAGTGAGATGGTGACTTTTATAACAAATGAAGATGCCATGGACCTGAAAGTTCCAGGAAATAATGAGTTTCCAGTAGCATCTCACGGGAATACTGTAATTAAAAGGTACTCCTGTATCAAATAGGTTATGTCTAAGAATCATTAGGGCTCAGATTTTCTTTCAGATGTAATGGAACAATTAGGTTCCCCTGGTTAAGGCTCATAAGTTTGGGGGTATCAATGAGTT
>CABHPP010125593.1:0-17855 GCA_902168425.1 Peromyscus attwateri | reverse complement strand
GCAGTTGTAGGATATTGTTCTAAGTAATGGCAATAAAATCCCCCTGTCCAGCATTCTGAAGTGAGTGTAGTCTATGATGCCTCCTGGGCTGAGGTTGTGGTTCCTTTCTGTGTTCACTGAAGTTATGCACCCATTTGATGATTAACTTTGAGAACTTAACACTGCTAAAGTGTACCTCACTTGTCTCTCCCAACAAGCAATCTGTTAACACATATTAACAAGTTAAATATGGGGGCTGGAGTGGTCAAGATCCCTGGTTGTTCTTCCAGAGAACCCAGGTCCATCCCCAGTACCCACATGGCAGCTCACAACTGTCTATAACTCCAGCTCCAGGGGATCTGACACCCTCACACAGACATACATATGGATAAAACACCACATAAATAAAATTTAAAAAAAAATTAGACTGGGCACATGGCACATGCCTTTAACCCCAGCACCTGGGAGCAGGTGACAGGAGGATTCGAAAGTCAAGGCCAGCTCTGGTTCCATGAGACTGTCTCAAAAAGAGAAAAGAACAGGTTTGCCAACTCCTGCTTTAGGGGATATCATCAAAGCAATTTTGATGTCCCCAGATGTGCTAACCTTAGAAACCTAGCACACGTTAAGAGATGGCCCCACTCTGGAGACCCGTGGTGGATCTTCACCTCAGTAAGGCAGTCAGGATGAAGTCAGGCTTTTATTTCTAGCATCCTATGTGCTCACCCAAGGGAAGCATTTGCATTCCTGCACCTTCGCACGCTTGCCCTGTTCCGTGCCTCTGCATGTGCATTCTCCACCTTTCAGAGCCACTCCAGGGCTTAGCACTTCTCAGGTACCACCAGCTACTGTCTGCAGTACCTCAGCTCTTCTTCCGACTGTCTGTTGTGACTATTCCATAGCTGCTTCCTCTAGACCAGAGACAGCTCTGAGGGCAGGGAACCATGCCCACCTCCTCTTGATGCAGGGCCAAGCACACCACAGATGCCTAGTGACAGTAAGTTAAACAAGTGGTGCCTACTGTGTGCCAGACCACCAGGACAGTTAGGATGGATCGTGCATGGAGCTGGCCCTCAAGAAGCTCCTATGGCTAGGGTGTGTTTCAGTGATGTGTGTTTGCATCTTCCTCCATAAGGTCTGTGCCTGTGTTTTTGTCTTAATCCAGGCTAGGAACATCAGGCTTGTCTCTGAAGCAGTGAGTAAGGATGAAGATTCAGCCTCCAATGGTCCAACTGAGATTATCCTGAATGGGCTCAGCTCTGAGAACCCTGGTGGAGCCAGGCTAAGTCTAAATAATCAAGGCAGGCTGAGCTGGCCTGTGCTGTTCCTGTACCCAGAGTATACGCAGTCTGACTTTGTCGCTGCCTTTCATGAGGATTCCAGGTACATACTCCAGCAGCTCTCCACTCCTGCTCAGGTGCTCCCCCTGCTGACGTGCCAAGGAGTAATTTAGAGTTACCCCTAGCAGGTTGCCGGGCTTCTCCATTGTGAATCTGTTTACTCTCCGGCAGCACAGGGCTTGCCTTGTCACTGTCTGGTGGGTCATCTTAGGTAGTACATGCGTATAGTTTAAGTGTGTGTTTATTACAAAAGATACAGATCGCACCATTTAACTTGTGATTTCAAAGCGTTAATGCTTAGAAAGATTATGTCCTAGACAAGTGTCTAGCCTTCATATTTTGGCGCTGTTGTCTCAGTGGGTTAAGCCTGAATGTCATGCTTTATACATCACCTTTCTCTCTGAATTGGTGTCCAGGGACTGATGTGGGGGATGTAGATGGAACATTGATACCCAGAAAGCACTTCTTCCTCCCGTAGGTTTATTGACCATCTCAAGGTGATGTTTAGTGAAGCGCCCTCCTGGGACTCAGAGCAGAAATACCACCTGGATAATTTGGAGGTAAGAAAAGTTCTATTTCGTTCCTCTGAGGGAGTTGGGGAGAGTGTATACAGAAATTGAGTGTTTTTAAAAGGTGTGTGTGTGTGTGTGTGTGTGTGGTTTGCCACAGCACATGTGGAGGTCAAAGGGCAACTTTGGGGCGTTGGCTTTCTCCCCTGTAGGTTCTGGGGTTTGAACTCAGGCCATCAGCCTTGTCCATCAAGAGCTTTTACACACTGAACCATCTCACTGACCCTTGAGTGATTACAATTTTTTTGGTAAAATATACATTATATAACACTTACCATTTTAGGCCCACAGTTGAGTGACATTATCAAGTTCATTCACACTATTATATGCCCATTACTACTATCCCTCTCTATAACTTTCCATTTTCCTAAACTGAGACACTGAACTCATCAAACATCAAACAGAAATGTCCTCTACCCCTGCCCTTGGGTGTGTTCTACTTCCTTTCTCTATGAATGTGGGACCACACAGAAACAGAAGTCGTACAGTGTCTGGCTTACTTTGCTTAGCATAGTGTCTTCAAGGTTCAACCATAGTCTAGAATGAGTCATATTGTAGCATATGTGAGCCTTCCTTTGTAAGGCTGAATAATATTCCATTGCTAGAATTTTTAAAATAAAATATAACCAGAGTTTACTGAGTAATGAATTGTTTCCTGAATATTTGAGAGTGAGACACCACATGTTTTCCAGCAACTTTGAATTACTTTTGTACATGTTTTCTGTAGACAAAGATGTTCTTCATGATCTCGAAAGAGCTATCAAGGTCAGGAAACTAGCCTTGATTGCTGACTACAGTCTTATCCTCCGGCTCCATTCAGGGTCCACAGATTGTCCCAGGAAGATTCCTTTTGTTCCAGGAACACATAGTGTATTGATTATGTCCTTTATTGTCCCTGCCCTGACCCCTGAAGAGCTATTGTCTGTGTTTTCTGTCTTCTCTCCCGTGTTTCCTGTGACTGGATTTGGATTTTGTATGTTTGGCTGGACTGTTACAGGGGTGATGCTGTGTTCTCACTGACCTATCAGGTGGGCTCTCAGTGTCTTGTTCTTAAAGATGATCACCCTGGTCACCTGACCAAAGAGGGGTCACCAGGTCTCTACTGCACAGTGACTCTGTATACTTTACAATTAATATTTCATAGGAGGCTCTTTGAAGTGAGTATGTGTGCATGTGCACTAGCATGCATGTAGATGTCAGAAGACAACTCACGGGAGCCAGTTCTGACCTTCTATCATGTAGAGTCTGAACTCAGATCATCAGGCTTGGAGCATAGCATGTACCTTTACCACTGAGCCATCTCACTAGCCCAACATCTATTTTACTTAGTGGATTTATGGTTTCCTCTTTTAGTCAATGAGTTATAATTGGCTACTATGGTTGTTTATGTTCAAATTGTGCTAGAGTTGGTCAGTGGGACTCTCTTCAGACTTGTTCATATAGATTATGTGTAAGAACTTGTTTCTGGCCCGGATGCTCCGGCTTTGACCTGTGTTTTCTTCACTGCAGCTCTGACAGCAGCCATTCTTTCCCAAGGAGCCTTGGTTGTTTCTACTGGAGAGTGGTATTAGAAGCCTAGGTCTCTGTGCGGTCCATATACTGTTAATATTGGGAAAAGGGACTCATGGCTAGGGACTGAGTATGTGGGCAACGTTATGTGTCTCCAGTTCTGCTCCGGCACTGAGATCTACTTTATATTTGTGATGAAGACTTCGGTGACTTTTTGTTTTTTGAGTCAGGTTTTTACTGTGTAGTACAGGCTAGCCTGGGACTCAAGACAGTCCCCCTACCTCAGCTTGTGTGCACTACCATGCCCAGCTGACCTTTGCTCTTTGGTCAGTCCCCCTCTGCCACTAGCACTGGCACCTTCCTGTGTGGAACCCTCAGCCCCATGGCGGGCTATTCCCCCCCGCATGGCAGCCCCGCGTGGCATCCTTCCTCACCTGTGGACTGTGACATCCTGAATGGCTCACCCACCCTTCATCCTGTTCAGGCTCTAACCCAACAGCCCATCCTGTTGGGGCTTGGTGGCATGGACTATAATCCCAGCCACTTGGGAAGCTGGAGTAGGAGTCCAGCCTGGACTAATAAGCAGTTCAAGGTAACTTAGTGACTTAACTTTATTTTAAAACCTTAAAAAGGAGGGGTGTAGCTCAGTGGTTGAGCACCTGCCTAGCGTGTGTGACACCCTGGGTCCTATCCTCAGACTGCAAATAGAAAACAAGAAAACAGAAACAGCGGGCCATTCTGTGCCATAACTAGTGGTCGTCCTTCATCTGTCTGGGGCCTGACACTCGCCCATCGTTTTCTGCCCCACACATGTGGACACTGTTTTCACTTCTCTTGGGCCCCAGTGTGCTGCCCTAGGCTACCTGGCTTCCTAGGAAGCCTTTCATCCTGTTCAGGCTGCTGGCTCCAGCATGAATGCCTCCCTCTCCTGGTCGAGCTCTGACGTGCCTCCTGTGAGATGTCCTCACGCTGCTCTGGCCTCAGTGCCCTGCACACATAACCTGGTGTTCTCACCTGTGAGATGCTCTCACCTGCTCTGGTTCTTCCTTTGTTTCGGGTCACTGTGGCATTCTCCTCCCCACCCCTATGGCACTGGGACTAAACTGAAGGCTGCAGGGGCCATTTCCTGCCTGTGGACATGAGGAGAGTTCCCCTTTCCTGACCGCGGGGAATGCAGCCTTCTGGGTAGCACAGCAGGGGCTGACCTGTGCACCTGAGGCTGCAGGCCTGTGGAGGAGGCGGGTACTCCACTAGCAGCCGCCCCCATCCCAGCTTCTCAGAATTGTCACCGCATGTGTAGGGCTGTCAAAGCCCGGGTTTGTCTCTGATTCTCTTCCTGGTTAATCTCACAGATCTACTTCGAGGATGAGGATAGGGCAGAACTCTACCAGGTGTCCCCCTGGAGCACTCTGCTGCAGGTGCTGCAGCACCCCAGGTGAGCACCTCTGTGGGATGATGGGGAAATGCGCAGGCCCCTTCCCAGAGTCTAGTCAGCTCCTCCGCTCACTGATCCACAGCCATCGCAGAAGGCAGCCAGTCAGAAGGCATCGGCCAAGGAGGGTGAAGAACAATGGCAGCCCAGGCCAGGGAAGTGAGTGGCCTGGTCTCAGAATGGAAAAGCTGCTTGGTTTTTGTAGCTGAAGGCAGCTGGGGTAGCTTCCATTTTCTGATCGCACTTGTCTCCCAACACTGTTACATGGAAAGAGCATTGCAGATAGCCCTTGGATCCCTATCTGCATGACCCTGAGCACATTCTGCCTCACTGGGCTTGCCCTTCACCTGTAGAATGGGTACATGTTTCTAGGGTACTTTTGAGTCAGGATGCAAAGAGAAGGCAGAGTGCCCTGTAGACGTGGTGCAGCCTGCCGAGGGAGGATGTCTTTGTTATCAGCAACGGCAGCAAGCAGGATTCCACAGCCGCCTCTCAGCAGCTTCTGTAGAATGCCCTGAGGGGCTTAACAAGTTCACTCTTGGGGCCATTTTTCTCCAACTTGGAGCAAAGTGAAGAAGAGTAAGGCAAAGGATTTCTGCATTTAGAATAGAAGCCAGTTGTTCTGGGGAGAGGGGTCGTGGGTGTGGTAAGCAGAGAGGCTGGAGAGCTGAGTTAGCACCATTCATGGAGCGTGGACTTGACTGTCCTGCTAAGGAACACAGGCTTTATCCGGGATGGTGAATGGACTTGCAGAGGTGAGTTCAAGGAAGGTGTACAGATTTGAATTGTCCTGTTGGGTGCTGAGGCCCAAGGTGGGAGAGGCTGGATGGGAGGGAGGCTCAGCACAGATGGGAAGGTTCAAACATGGCATCTTCCAGGAAGCCCTTCCTGTTTCCCTCCCTGTAGAGGGGATTGTGCCTTCTTGGGCTAAGGATGTATCTCACACATCTTTTTATAGCCCTTCCTCCAGGACTAAGCTTGGGAGCAAGAACATGGTTTTTTGTTGTTGTTGTTTTTGTTTTTTGTTTTTTGTTTTTGTTTTTTTGAGACAGGGTTTCTCTGTGTAGCTTTGTGCCTTTCCTGGAACTCGCTTTCGAGACCAGGCTAGCCTCGAACTCACAAAGATCTGCCTGGCTCTGCCTCCCGAGTGCTGGGAATAAAGGCGTGCGCCACCACCGCCCGGCTGGGTTTTTTGTTTTTTTTTTTTTAAAGTATGTCTTTAACATTGGGGGGGGGGGTGGCGGGGAGGGGCAGGGGTTGCTCCCATGCCATGGCATATGCTGTGTGCAGGTCAGAGGACCCCTTGTGGGTGTTGGTTCTCTCTTCCACTGTTTGAGTCCCAGTAAGGCACAGCAGCCAAGTGCCTTTATCCACTGAACCATCTTACTGGTCCATGTGGTTATACTTTAATCTTGTTTCTTAACACAGGGCCTTGTTACTAAACCTGGAGTCATAGTCTATACCTCAAGAAGCCAGGCTTGGCCATTCACTCTCAAGAAACCAATTCAAAGAGCAAAAGTAATAGTTGTGTTTGTTTTTTAAAGGTGATAAAGGGGGGCGGGATTAATTCAGTGTGGCCACAATGGGAACAGATGGCCAAACCTGGCTTGTTGGGGTATAGACTGTAGCCTCAAGTTAGTAAGAACCCAGCTTACCCAGTCACTCGCAGAACAGGGAGTGAATGAACTGATAACTTATTTTGTGGTCTTCTTTCATGTTTAGTCCCATGTGTGCCTGATGCCAGAGGGCCGACCTAGAGTTGTGGCTCACTTTTAAGGGGAGACTTATGCTGTCCCCAGACTTAGGAACAACCAGACAAAGAAATGTGCTAAGTTGTATTTTAATGTTTATGTGCATCCGAAGGTTCACCTTGAGTGTGGTTGGGAAGGTTCATGGGTAATGGAGCGTATAATCCAGTTAACCACTTGTCCTGCTCCCTGCAGGTACTCGGTGAAGGCCCTTACACCAACATTCGTGGTCTGTGTAGGATCCTCTCCTTTCTCTAAGAATTATCTTCAGGGGAAAAGGGTACACAGGTAAAGTGGGAGCCAGACCCTGGGGTTTCCTCCCTCAACTTCCTCTGCCTGGAGTCTACACACTTGGATCAGCCAGACAGACCTGGAGTCCAGCATTTCTCTGTCCCCAGGGACAGCGGTTGCTAGCCTCCTGCTGGGGACAAGCTGCTGGCCTCCCTGAACCTCAGCCTGTCTGACTGAGTGCCGAGTTCCAGCTGGGCCTCACCCTCCTCAGATTCACAGCTCTGTCTTGGTCAGAACAGCCTTGGAGTCCATCGCTGAAGGAGCATCTGCTGCAGTTGCCCGACGAGCTGGCCTTGGTGATTCCCTGTCCTGGAGATTGATTGTGTCGGGGCGCAGCAACCGTCTTAACCTTTGTGGCATCGGGCATGTGCAGAAGGCTCCTCCAAGGCCGTAACCAACCCTGCATAGTATTCTAAGGCTGTAGGGCTGCGACTGAGTCTGGCTCTCCACCAGAATGGGGGAGAGCCATAAGGGATGCTGTGGATGCCATGAGGTGAATGGAGCCGGGAAGCCACATCCTGTTTCTGCGTTAATGACTGTACAGACTGGGGTCCTCGGGACCAGTTCCTCTGCCCTCCCAGTGTGAGAACTGCAACAGACCAGACAGTAGCCCCCAAGTGCTTGCTTCCCCGATTCCTCAGCTCCAGTCATGCTCCTGCCTCAGCAGAAGAATGCTGGGTTAGGGTGTGCACCACAGTATCTGGCTAGGATTTTATGCCTTTTGATCTGTCATAGATAGGTTTTTTTTTTTCTTTTGCTGTTCATCCTAGAGACTTTGTGTACTCTTCCCTGCAGCTGAGTGGCTTTCTGCAGTCCCACCCATCTCCCAAGGGGAGAAGGGCTATGAGTAGATGTGACTCATGCCACATCTGACAGAAGCTGGAGGAGCCAGTGGGCAGTAGGTTGCAAGTAGTCTAGTGTTCTTTTCGCTCTACCGTGAGGCCCCATTTCTTAAATAGGAACATCCCCTTCAGCCTGGGTGTCTCAAAGCAGCTGGCCTAAAGCCACTGATTGTAAAGTGAAAGGCAAATGTTTTTTTGTAGTAAAGACTGAGATTTGGGGGGTTGCATGTTATCACAGCAAAACTGACTAATACATCATTAAACTGAGACCAGCTGGTGTCCTTCCAATGGGTTAACTCGGGGTTTTGTGTTGTATGCATCCTTGTTTCTGGAAGAGAAATTGTCTGGAATATTTAGGGAGACCAATACAGCTTTCTTTCCCAGGGCAGGCCCCTGCAAATCCAGCCTCTTTTCTCCACTAGTTTTGGAAACACTGCAGACATTCTCTCCTCACTAAACTGACTTCCTTTGTAAGACTCAGAAGTCACGTGAGGGGCCTACCAATTGGGAACAGTCTGGCAGGCATTGCAGGATCCCAGGAGCAGCCATCTGCTCCACCTCACTGTCACGGGCAAAGCACGTTCCTGTGTCTTTCTGCTGTCTAATAGGCATATGCCCCGGCCCTTTCCTTAGGCTTGTGAGGCTGGGGTGAGGCGATGGATGAGAACAGGTGCAAACTGAAATGCATCTGGCAGATGTTCTGGGACCTTCCATCATTAGACCCTGCCCTTCCCATCAGCCAGCCTCTGCTGTGGCTCAGTCCTTGACCTTCTGGAATCATCAGCTTGGATGCCATGGGGAGGGGAATGTCTTAGTTACCTTTCTGTTGCTGTGGTAAGACACTATGACCAACCCAACTTAGAAGATTTTCCTGGGGCCTTACAGTTCCGGTGGGTTAATTAGAGTCCAAGACCCTCATGGTGGAATCATGGAGGCAGGAGGGCAGGTATGGCGCTGGAGCAGTAGGGAGAGCTCACATCTTGAGACAACAACAAGGCAGAGAAAGCTAACTGGGAATGTCCATCCCCAATGACATCTCCTTCAACAGAGCCGCATCTCCTAATCCTCCCCAAACAGATTTACCAACTAGGGGCCAAGCATTCAAATACCTGAGCCTGCGGTGGCCATTCTCAGTGGAACTGCCGCAGGGAGAACAGGCACCAAGAGCTGCATTGTCACACCAAGGCCAGGTCTGCTTTGGCCACCGGACCCATCACAGGAGACTCAAACCTTACCTGCCTGTTTTGCTTTTTGTTTTGGTGTGTGTGCATGCACGTGTGCCTGTATACACACACACACACACACACACACACACACACACACACACACATATGCATGTGGGGGTGGTGCTGGGAGATAGAGACAGGAGACCCACGGAGGTGAGATGAAGGTAAGGCTGAGGCACATGCTCCCACATCTCCCTGACTAGGGGAGAGCCTTTTTCCCGACTTGTCCCTGGGACTCCCCTGGCATAAGCCAGAAGCGTGCTTGCCGCCTTCCCAGACAGGGTGGAGGAAGGCCTCCCTGGGTATGTCTGGGTGCCTCCGTGGATGGGGGACATCTAGAGAAATGGAGAGAGGGATGAAGTCCCCCAAACACTGCTAGCAGGCACAGACGCTGGCCATGGAGGCCACTACAAAAGCGTTCTGGCACTAACTGCACTGGATTCTCTTAACCCTAATAGTTACCGATAGAGCCTGTGATGTCAGTATGGAGAAGGAAGCGTCAGAGCCATGACCTGAACCCACACCTGCCCCAGCACCTTCCTCTCCTGCGTTCTCACGTTTCCCTGCTTTACAAGCATTTGTCCTGTGCCCAGGCTGGCAGAACGTTAGGGCTGGAGAGCACCAGGCAGCCTCTGACTTAGGGTCATGCCGTTCAGTGGATGTAGTAAATCAGCCCCTGGCAACTCCTTCAAGGAAGACAAGTAGACACAACCGCAAGCCTGTCCGCCTCCTTAGCTGAGCCCTCAGAGGCTCCCGCTTCCCTCAGCACTCCTGGTGTGGCATGCAAGGCCCTCTAGGATCTCCGCCCTCACAACTGTGCAACTTGCTCTCTTCTCTGCCGTCTTCAGAGCCTGTTTGTCCTGATTACAGTTCAGCTATGCAGCAGGTGGTGCAGCAGCCGAAGGTCTCTGCTCTGGAACCAAGCTGCCAACCTCCCAGCTCCAGCCTCACACTCCCCAGTGGTGGGTCCTGGGTGCCACGTGGCCTAACTTGTCTGTTCTTCACTTACCTGCTCCATCGGCCAATGCTGTGCGGATTGAACAGGCTTAACTTAGTGAAGCCCACAGAGCACAGTTTATCTCACAGCAAGTGTTTGAACTGTGACGGCTTATCCCCCAACCTTCCCATGCTCTCGGCTTCAGACATTTGCATGTTCTCTTCCCTTTTCCTGGACTACTGTTCCTCCCATCCCTAGTGCCTAGCCTGCAGCTGTCCTGATGCCTCCTCCAGGCAGGCCTCCCTGGCTCCTTAGGCCCGTACTGTCTGTCCACTATCACCATCATGGCCCTTAGCACATGGCACAATACTAACTTACTTGGTTCATCCTACTTTGTGAACTGCATCTAGGACCCAAGCTGTACTTTTGTACTGCCAGGGCCTGGCACTGCACCCGCTCAGCCTCTCAACGATTCACAAGCAGCCATGGGCTTGTGACCTCAAGAACGGGGTGACTCACTGTGAACAGGTCAGAGGTAGAAGCCAGCACCTGTGGAGACGTGGGCTATAAAGTTGAAGGAGGTGGACAGTCGGAGCAAAGCTATGGACCCTTGAGGGAGCACCTGCTGAAGCAGCATCTGTTGGCCTGGCTCTGGAGAAAGCAGTCACCTACTGAGCACCTAGGCCAGGCCAGCAGCATTCTGGGTGCTTGGCGCAGACTGGCCCCTGACACCTCTAGGCAGCAGGCCGGGTATAAAGATGGCACAGAGAGCTTGAGCAACCTGTCCAAAGTCAACTAGCCAATGAAAAGTGGAACAGGTCTTGAACTCAGGACCCTCCTGAGGCCTTCAGAGATAGCAGGACTGCCAAGATTGGGCCTGCCTCCTGGCTTGCCGTGGGCCCAGGGGCCTTTGCACCACTCACTCCAAGCTTATGGTGCAGTGTTGGCAGTCTGCGCCGTCCAGCATTCCCAACCTGCTCGCTTGGGAGAACGTGCTCTCTTCAGAACCCCCAGCCGGAGCCGCAGTCCCAGAACTCCGTCAAGGGGGCTCCCAGTTTTTTCTCTTCCATTCTTCCTTCCGTTCTGTCTCCTTTAGCAGCCAGATTCATTACCTCACGGTTCTGTGGCCAGAAATGTGCCTTGGCTCAGCTGTTACCTCAGCTCCAGGATTTACCAGGCTGAAGTAACAATGTCAGCCTTCTGGGCTCTTCCTGGGGATTCTGAGAATCTGCTCCAGCCTGGTTCAGGTGGTTGGGAGAATACACTTCACTGAGGAGGTAAAACTGAGATACCACTTGCCTCACTGGTCCGCAGCGAGGCTGCCTTTAGCTTCTGGAAGCGTCTCTGGTCCCTGGATCTCAGTGACTAAGTGTTCCTCAGTGGCATGTCAAGTTCTGCGTCTCATGCCTGGGATTCCCCTGCCACACCCGACTCCAGCCAGAGAAAACCCTCTGCTTTTAAGATCTCTGTGTGTGCTTAAACTGTGCACATCTAGATAATCTTCTTGTTTTAAGGTATATAGTATTTTCTAAAACTTTTTAATTTAAATTGGCACAGGGTAATTGGACATTCTTAGAGGGTGTAGTGTGGCATTTCTGTCCATGTATTTACTGTGTAATGATAGATCACATGCACATCATCACTTTGTTGGAAATGTTGAGAATCCTCTCTATTTTAAAGTAGTCACTGTTGTCAACCAGTTATCCTACAGTGCTGCAGAACTTGAAAGTGAGCCCCCATTTAGCTGCGCCTGGATTTGTCAGCCGTCCTCTCCACCCTCCCCCTTTCTCTGGTCCATTTCCAGTGTACCATTTACTCTGGTAACCACTATCCTGTTCTCCATGTCTTTGACATACACTTTTCACTTCCACAGAAAGCAAGACCATGCCCGGCTTACAGCCCGTTTCTGAGGAGAGCCTGTTTCTGCCCTTGCAAAGGGATGCACTGGCACCATTACCTGATGTGTGCCCCCGCTGCACCTTGCTGGCCCTGCAGTGTTTATTAGCCAAGGGCAATTAAGTCAACCCTGGGAGCTTGTTAGCAGCCTGGCAAGCTATTGGCTTGGCAATGGGGGCACAGTCCCTGCACTAGGATTCTGCCTGAACATGGGAAGTATAAACATGCCACCCTTTTCTGCTGGCCCATTGTGTGTGCCCCCAACCTATACACGAAGTATCACCTGAGGTAAGGGCAGGCGTCACTTATCATGTTCCTGCAGTGGCCCAGGCACTCTCCCCATTTTATCCACAAGGAAGTTGAGGTACTGAGACTTTAAGGAAGACCCCTTCACAGTCACAGAGCTATTAAGCGGCTCATGTATTCTTAGTCGTCTCCAGTCTGGATTCTCACACTACAATGTAAACCATTGTTTTATATTAAGTAAAGTAACTTTTTAATGTTATTTAAGTTTGCAATAACAAAAAATTATTCCCCAATCCTTCCCCCAATAAAACAAAGCCCTTGGAGCAAAACAATCCACTAAAACATACTGGCATCTTAATATAGAAATGGGCTGCAGGAACTCTGAAGAACTCTGCATCCAAACAGTTAAGGGACAATTTCAACGTATTTCTGCCAAGTTCCCTTATTTATGGCTCAGCAGGTGTTTCTTCCATTGAAACAGGGTGTATTAATGGAGCCCTGATTTACATTCTAGGCTGATTTACACGAAGGGTTTGTTGTGTACCAGCCGTTGTCCCCAAGTATTAATTCAGCTATTACCCAGCCCGTTGCCTCCAGACCTCCCCAAGGAATGAGCAGTGACAGTTCTGCCTGTTCTGAACTACCCAGCCAACACCCAAGCCATCAGTTTATGGCAAGAGGTAAAATCCCTGGGTTCAGGAATGAGCAGGGTGTGTTGTTTGGTTGTTCCAAGTTGAAACATTCTGTTGGTGGGTCCCACTTGTTTGACTCTCCCCAGGAAAGATGCAAACCTTCAACTCCTGAAAACAAGATCCAGATCTCAGGAAAATGTCAGTAACAGAGCCAAACCTTCTAGGGGACCCCCTAAATTGTGGGAATGCATCGAAGAGAGAATGGTTTCCTGAGTGCACACTAAAGGTTAAATATTCCACACAAGTGGCTCCGTTGACCCCATATTGCCCTACAAGGAGGCTACCATTCTTCCAAGCACCTTACCAAGAATGAGGCGTGCAAAGGACAATTTGTCTTAGGTCACAACCCCAGGAAGAGCTGAATCTAGGATTATACCTCTTCACATCTCTCATCTGCCAAGTCACACTGGCCCTGGCCACCAGAACACTAGCTCAGTGGTCCCATGATCCCAATGCCTAACAGTCAAGGCTGGCCCAGGGTGGCACTGGGCTTGTGTTTAACTCCTTGTGAGACAGAATGGGTACAGGTTGCAGCAGCCTGTGAGGCTTTGGCAGCTCAGTGGCTGACCTACTTGCCAGTCACAAGGTGAAAGACATTTTGTCCTCACTCCAGGCTGTTTACCGTTTGTGAACCGAGTACTAGAGAAGTTCCCACATCTCAGCATGTGCAGTTCCTGGGGCCCCGCATCATCACATTCAGCTTGCACATTTATGAAATCTAAGATTAACTGGCTCTCTATTCTTGGAATCTGGCCTTTGAAGTGCCTTTAGGCCAGCTTTCTGTAAGTAAGTTTACAGAATACACATTTGCAATTTTTTTTTTTAAATTTAAAGCTAGGCTTAGGGGTGTATTCTTGTAATGTCAGCACTTGGGAGGCTGAGGCAAGATTGTGCATTTGAAGCCAGCCTGGCCTGCTGCAGTGAAATCCTGTCCAGAAAAGGGAAGCTGAGGATGTATGGGAATGCAAGCTCAGTGGTAAACTGCTCGTCTGGCATGTGTGCAAGCCCCTTGGTTCAAACCCCTGCACCAAAATGAACAAATTAAAGCACTCATATGTATGATTTTTTTCCCCATTTGTTTGAGGCAAGAACCCCAGGCTGCCTTAGACTCGCTATGCAGCCAAGGATGACCTTGAACTTCTGATCCTCCTGCCTCCATATGCTGGGATAACAGACATGCACCGCCAGACCTGTTGATGCCGTGCTGGGGATCAATAGGGCTCACTCCATGCCTGACAGTAAGGACCCTACCAACTGAGCTGCGTCTCAGCCCCTGTACATGAATTTTAATTTCTCACAAGGCTAACGAGATAGGCACGGATTCAGTTTTGCCTAGTGGAACGACTTTTCTCGGGCAGAAGTCAAACAATGTAGCAAAAAAGGCACAGCTTAGGGCCAGCATCTGAATTCTAGGTGTGATCCTCAACCCCCATGCGTCCTTCGGACAGTTGATTAAATGGAGCCTCAGGTTCCTCATCTGTAAGATGTACCGCACTGGCACGGCAGGGTTTAAGGCCTGGAAGTAGCATGTGGAGATGCCTCACAGCAATAGCTTGAGGCAGGGCTGCAGGAAACAAAACCCTTAAAAGCAGAGGGCTGGCATCAGCCTGATGCCCCACTGAAGTCACTCAGAGAAATAACCAACTACAGCGTGGGTTCAGAGGCAGGTCTTACTCCAGCAGCTCTTGTTGATTCTCACTGCAACCAGAGTCCTAAGCCATGGCCCACTGGAACCAGACGCTCTGTAAGGGACCCAGGGACCCCAGTGGGCAGTGAACTAAGAGCCTCTGCCATGCAACCTGACCTAAGCTTGCTCTCAGAGCCCCAAGTATTGCAGAGTCAGATTACTTCTCTTGTCACATGACCAAAATATCCCGAAGACACAACTGAAGAGACAGTATTGGCTGGGCAGTGGTGGTGCATGCCTTTAATCCCAGCACTGGGGAGGCAGAGCCAGGCGGATCTCTGTGAGTTTGAGGCCAGCCTGGTCTACAGAGCGAGATCCAGGATAGGCTCCAAAGTTACACAAACAAAAAAAACCCGTCTCGGGGAAAAAAAGAGACAGACAGACAGTATTTGGGTTTCAGGGGGTCACTCTATAATCACATGGACCCATGTGCTTGGGCATTAACAGCATGTGGCTGTTCACTTGATGGCTGGCCAGAAGCACGGTGGGGAATGTGGATGCTTGGCTCACTTCTTTCCCCTTCACTCTGTCCAGCTGCAGCTACTCTACAGTAACCCCACCCTTAAACACTGTCACATTTCCCAGTGCATCCGTCCATCTGCCAAGCCCTAACCGCTCCCGGGACCTGCTGTGGAGCCCTGACACCTTTCTGTGATTTATCTCTGGCAAGTTGGTTTTATTTAGGATCACCTAGGAGATTTGTGAGGCTCCCCTCTGGATGTGTCTGTGGGGGCCTTTCCAGAGTGTTAGCCAAGGTGGGGAAGACCCACCTTGAATATGGCACTACTCGATGCACTTGTGAGCTGCACGTGTGCAGATCATAGGGGTCCTGGGATGGACAGCCCAGCTGTGTTCCTCAGCTGGATGCTGGAGCAGTGAATGCAGATGGCGCTGCTGGAGTCCAGCCTCTACTCCCATTTTCCCAGAGTCTAGTCAGCTCTCACCCAGTCACTCCTATTGTGGCTCTGGAATTCAACTCAGAACCCAGGGCAAGGTCACTGTGGGGGCTGGAGCCTGCTGCCCCTGAAGTCTGGAAGAAACAGTTTAGAGCACATTTTCCCAGCCCCTTGCCCCCTGCCAGTGAGTGCAGCAGGGCAGCAAGCTATTGGGTGTACTGCTGAAACAGATGCTACTTTTGTTTCAAATTCACACACAGGAGAGCTCATGCCAAAGGCTTGACTTTATTCCATCAGTACATGATCTCAGTGCTGACGTGAACCCAGCAGGGGCAAGTCTCCAGAGGTAGTTTTGGGCCATCAGGCAGTTACAACAACTTTTTGGGAAGCTTAGGGGAATAAGGAACCAGATCCATGTGTCTAGTGGAGTCACTCATGAGAGCGCCAAGGACCTTACAGACCTACCTCCATCTCCCATGTCCAAATGGCAGTCCCCAGCCCCAGGAGGGAGCAGGTATGTCAGGTCATTGGTGAGTTAGCAGCAGGTGCCTGACTCTCTGGAGCTCTTGGTTCCTCAGGGGAGAAGGGCCCTGCTCTCTGGATTGAATGAAGTGCACCCACATGGTCAGACTGTGGGGTGAGGTTGGGGAAGCGTGGGCCCCAGCTTTCAACCATTCCCGTCTTACAAGCAGAAACTCGGCTTTTCCAGGGAGTGATGCAGGTCTCTTTCTCACCTTTCAGTCTCCTAACAGAAGTGTCCATGTGCAAAAGGAATGGCACATGGTAGCATGGCCAGCCCGGAGGCTCGAGTTAACGACTAAATACAAACCATCACAAGCCAGGAATGAGTACAGGTTTCCCTAACATAGTCTCACCTTCCACAAGAAGCCATTTCTAGAGACCACCAAGAGAGAAGTGCAAGGAACTGCAGTGTCACAGTGGACACCAGGCCTGGGGACAGGTGTGCTTGGGCACTTAGACGACATGCACACCAGTCAGTAGTTCCATGACTCCCTCTTTGGTGAGGAAGACCACCTCACCAGTGTTCTGGCACTGAACCTCAAAGTATGCGGGGTCCTCCAGGGCCCTCTTGCCGGCAATGATCACGAAGGGGTAGCCAAGCTTGTTGGCGTCCTTCAGTCTGTTTCCGATGGTCAGGTGCGTCCTGTCATCCAGCAGGACCTCCCCTCGGAGCTGAGCCACGGCCTCCATGATGTCATCGTATAAGTGCTCCACAACCTCTGTGGCTGCCGCCTCCTTACTGCCCTTCTTAGGGGGGATGAGGCAGACTTGGTAAGGAGCCAGCAGGCTGGGCCAGTGGATGCGGTCCTCTGTAGAGAGAGCTTCAATGGCAGCAGCCAAGATCCGAGTGACTCCCAGGCCATAGCACCCCATTTCAGCCAGCGAAGATTCCCCGTGGGCATTGGTAAACTGGGCGTTGAAAATGGAGGAGTACTTGGTACCGAGGTAGAATGTGTGCCCCACCTCAATGCCTTTGGTTTCTGTCAGTGGACCCTGGCAGTCAGGGCAGATTTTTTGTGACAAGTCTAGTATCTCTGTGTTGGCTGAGAAGTGGCAGCTGGGACAGACTACAAGGCGGTCCTCTCCAATATCCACTGGTAGCTGGAATTCATGGGACATTGTGCCCCCGATGCTGCCCACGTCGGCCCGGGCTTTCATCCATCGCAAACCCAGCCTGTCAAACAGTCTACAGTAAGCATCACACACCAGGCCATAGGTCTCCTGGGCAGCCTCAGAGGAGGAGTCAAAGGTGTACATGTCCTTCATATAGAACTCCCGGCCACGGAGAAGGCCAAAACGGGGCCTCGGCTCATCCCGAAACTTCCTCGTAACCTGGTACAACAGTAAGGGAAGCTGCTTGTAGGACAGTTTCTTCTGGGAGGCCACCAGGGCTGTAACTGCTTCCTCATGAGTCGGTCCCAAGCAATACTCTTTGTCATGCCTGTCTCTTAGTCTCAGCAGTTCTCTGCCCATCAGGTCCCAGCGGCCGGTGGCTCGCCACAGCTCAGCTGGGCTGAGGCTGGGCATGTTGATTTTCTGCCCCCCGATGGCCTGCATCTCCTGGTCTATTACCCTCACAAGCTTCTCCATGGCACGGACTGTGTAGGGCATGAGGTGGTAACAGCCAGGGCTTGCTGGGAGGATCAGGCCCACCTGAAGCATCAGCCGTTGACTCTTACAGGTCAAGTCGCTAGCTCTGCCCTCCAGGGAAAGCACCTGGTCTTCCCGAAGGTTCTGGGGCTGGAACACGCGGGACAATACCAAGCGCTGCCCTCTCCCTGGTTCACAATGGTGGCACTTATGGACAACGTACCTGGAGTGCTGGCGGCTGCAGGCAACCAAGGCAGACAGTGTTCTGCATCTTGTCAGCAGCCCTTCCATGACACCCTGGTACCTGGAGAAAAACGAGTCACGTGCGGATGAATGTTAACTGGGTTCTCAGCATTGGCTCCAACTAATTCCTGAGACAGAAGCTCATCTTGGGAAATGTCTAATAGCCCAGCAGATCACAGTACCACTTCTCTTTAAGAAATGAAATTCAGG
>CABHPP010125592.1:27726-72741 GCA_902168425.1 Peromyscus attwateri | reverse complement strand
GGGGTGCGGAGGAGGCAGGGGTGTGGAGGAGGCAGGGGTGTGGAGGACGCACATAGAGACAGGCAGGATATTTCTAGCAGAAAGCCAAGCATGAAGGGAGAATTCAAGGTAGAAGTCACTTCAGCCTGTCCCACCACTGCCCTAGCCCAACTCTTTCTAGCAGCTCAAAGCTTTAAAAATTTCTCTTTACTTCATACCAAGACGTAGGCTATTACACGACCTTAATCATGTTCCCAGTAACTGAAAATAGATTTTCTTATCTTATCAAGAAAACAATGTCCTTGTAACCAGTAATAGAGGTTTATGTATTCACAAATGAGTGGCATTCAGAAAAAGAGAAAAAATTCAGGAGAGGAAAAGAAGATAGAAAATGTGGGGGAAAGGGAGACCAAGGAGGGTCAGCCACCAAACAGCACTCCTCTCAGGGCACCTAGACTTGTGTCTCTGGGATTGTCACATATCACGATGTTGCAGGTTCAGTCTGTGCTGTGAGGAAAGGTTCTGAATAAGAGTAACTGGCACAGGAAGGGTTTATTTGGCTTATACTTCCAGGTCTTGGTCCATCACTGCAGCAGGTACTTAAGACAGGAGCCTGGAGGCAGGACCCATGGAAGAATGCTGCTGTCGGCTTGCCCTCTGGTATTCACTGGCTCATGCTTAGATTCATATTCATCCCAGGATCATCTGCCCAGGAAATGGCAGATGTGTGGACTGAACCCTCCTACATCACTGAAGAGAGACAAGACTATCCCTCACAGACATGTCCATGAGTGATCTGATAAAGACAATCAATGGATACCTTCTCAGGTGATTCTAGACAATGGTGACAATTAAAGCTGCCCAGGACGCAGAGAAAAGTCTCTCCAGACAATGCACAGGTGTCACTGTGGTATCTCCAGTGACACCAAAGGAAGGCTGACAGACTTTGACTAACCTGCACACATAGAAAACAGAGCACCAAGCCCAGGACAAGCAAACCATTTCAAAATGAATCCTTAGAATGAATAAAATATACCTCTGACATCTACTTATGTCATGACCTAAGGAGTAGAGCAGTGTAAAGCACATGCTTAGCATGCTTGAGTCTCTCTGGGTTCACCTCTGGCAACTCACAGGGAAAAGGCCTATTCATGTGAAGTAAGGTAAGCAACTTGCCTGACTGTGAAGGCTTCCATGAGCACATTTGATTAAAGAATGATTGCTGTGAAAAATATTTTCTGTTTTAAAGATTTGTTTATTTTATGTGTATGTATGTGTGGCTAAGTATAATATATATGTTTATCACATGAATGCAGTGCTTGCAGAGGTCAGAAGAGGGCATCAGGTCCCCTGAAACTGGAATTACAGATGGTTGTAAGCTGCCACGTGGGTGCTGAGAACTGAATCTTCTGGAAGAGCAGCCAGTGCTCTTAACTACTGAGCCATCCCTCCAGTCCTGAACATATTTTCTTTTAAGCACATTTTAAAATTATATAGTTGGAAAGCCTCACCCTCTTGGTCTAGTTTATTCATGTACTTATATATTTTATATGTTATTTTCTCTTATATGATTTTTTTTTCTAAAGCAGCATCTTTATTCAATACTGAAGACTTCCTAAGACACTTCTGTAAAGCTTTTTAAATTACCTGCACCAAAGACTGCTAGCTTTTCAAATATCATTAATCCTGTCCTTAACCCTGACTGTCATCATAGGATGCAGGTGTTCCGGTCTCCCAGCCAAACCTGAGCCTCTGGAAGCTCTTAATAAGCAGGTGTTGACTGACACCTGCCACCCTTGCTCTGGCTCAGCCATCTGCAAAGAGCTATGATGCTGGCTTCTCTGACTCAAGTGTGAGCTGGCTGAGGAGTTCTATCCACCCAATGCATTGCCTGCAAGTTGTTACACAAAATGAAGTTAAGAACACACTCAGAGAACAACTGCTTATGTTTTTTTTTTAATTTTTTTAAAAAAACTTGCCATCAACATAGAAGGTTGTCATTCAGAAAATACCATTGAGTTCAATGTTTGGTAGATATACAAACAAGAGAAAACCACTTCTAAGATAGTTTCAGAAAATAGCTGACAGGACAAAGGTGTGTGTGTGTGTGTGTGTGTGTGTGTGTGTGTGTGTGTGTTTATCAGTTAGATGAATCAAAGTCTTGGTATGTAGACTAGGTTGGCCACTGACATTCAATTCTCCTGCCTCTCACCCTGAGTGTTGGTAACAGTGTGTGCCACCACACCCAGGTACTGAATTGTAGCGTTTATCTAATTATTATTTATCAATTAAAAAAACTTGGGAGTCCATTATCAGGGTAAGAACCTGAATGATCAGAGAAGTGATCAGATCCAAAAGAGCTGAGAATCTTTCTGAGCCCCTCTCTACTACCTCCTGTGTCTCTTTATGTGACTTTCATCCTCCAAAACCTCTATGGCTAATTTTGGTCAGCTAGTAGCTAGCTCCACCCTCTGATTCAAAGTAAACTTTATTGGCAGTCTCAGGAGTGTTAGAGTGTAATCAAAATGTCCCACAACACTGAGTTCTATTCCATTGCCTAGAAACAAGTAATTCTAGATGCCAAGAATAAAACCTAAGTATCTTCAACTGCATGGACCAACAGCAGCCTGGAAAGTGGCCCCTGATAAAAGAAACCAGGAACCTCTCTCCATGGTGGGTTCTTAAATTTTTAAGTTTTTTCAGTGAATGCAATATATCTTTAATGAAACCAGAACCATGCCATCATATTCAAGAAAACATATTCAAGGAAGGTGAACCACAGCAGGCAGCAAATGAATTGAAGGCAGGAGAGGCATGGGAGGGATTGTTACAAGTTTACCATACTTGTTTCTTGGATGACTTCACGCAGAGCCAAAGTACAATCCCCAAATACAAACCATTATTGTTGGCTTGTACTGACCTTTAACCTACAGAGTGTGAACATGGGAGCACACTACTTACTTACTGACCAAGCATTTTAAAAGGTAGTCTGCTGTCTTACCCTGTTTTTGTTTGTAGGTAGCACAATGCCACAGACTAAGCAACAAAGAAAGTAGGTTTATGTGGGCTCAGAGTCTGGCCCAAGGATAAGAAACTGTATCAGGATGTCTTCTTCTTGCTGTCAGAGTTCAGAGGTAGCACAGGGCGTCTTGTGGCACTAGCTGGGAAGAAGAAAAGAGACCCGACCAATATGACTTTCCTGGTAGACCCAGTCTAGAGACAACTTATTTATCTATTACTCTCATGCACAGAGAAATCTGTTCAAGAACACAGACCCCTAATCATGCCTTAAAGGTCTTCCCTGGACCCAGTGCTTCACACCTCATAGTGGAGATTACATGTCAACAAGCTTTTCAGAGGAGATAAAATTCAAATTTTTTTTTTTTAAGATTTATTTATTATGTATACAGCATATGTGACTGCAGGCCAGAAGAGGGCACCAGATCTCATTACAGATGGTTGGGAGCCACCATGTGGTTGCTGGGAATTGAACTCAGGACCTCTGGAAGAACAGACAGTGCTCTTAACCGCTGAGCCATCTCTCCAGCCCCTAAACTTTTTTTTTCCGATTAATTGATCAATGCGGTGATTGATCAATCATCGATTTGATTGAATCGATCGTTAGTGACGTCATCAGATCAGCGGGTAGGTCGGGATCCGAACTCGCCACCTCACACACCACAGCACAGTCGCCTAGCCTCAGAGCCACCTCTCAGGGTCGCTTAAAATTCAAATTTTATCCTGATGAACTATTCTCTCCCATGGTTTGGGAAACCAGAATGGAAACACAACTGATTTCTCTTACTTTTTTTTGAGGCAGGGTTTTATGATGCAGCCCAGTCTGGTCTCAAACTCATGATTCTCCTGCCTCAACTTCCTAAGTACTGAGATTATAGGAACACACCTCCCTGCCTGGATCCTGTCAACTTTACACCAGATAATTGACGGGAGAAATTGATTTCCTCACTCAAGCCTCAGGATCAAATAGGAGGTCCTAATGCTCAAAAGAGACATCCTTCTGCCGGGAATTGTGATGCTGGTTCTGCTCATTTAGGAGCTGAGACCTTGCACGGGCATTCTGGGCTCATCACACACTTGACCTGATAAGCAGAGAGGTCTTTATACTGATGAAGTGAGAGGAAGACATCGGATGCTGTGACTGCACAGATGGTAAGGAACAAATCAGCCAAGAGCCCAGGAGGTTGATTGGGGAACCTCTTAGCAGTTTCTGGCCTGAAACTTCTAGTCCACTGAACTGAGGTAACAGAGTTAAAACAGATCAAGGAGAGTGTCAGATCCTGGATGGATGAAAATAGGAGTCATGCCACCAGGTAGACATAAAATACAACTCCAGCTGAAAAACAAAACTGGCAGGAAATGGGGTCCCCGGTTGGGTGTTCCTTACCTTCCTGTTGAGTGGAATCAACATCTTTTTTGCCCTTGAACTTTCAACCATGATTGCCTGTGGCAAGAACTGTTCATGCTCACCACACAGTCATGAGTCCTCTGCAAAGTTAACCAGTACCCAGTTGAAGTTAATTTTCTGAGCTTGTTGCATAATCGAGTGGACAGAGCTCTCAAGTTCTTCCTCTTTTGTATGTGTGCAAGGATGAATTTGTGCAAGTCTGTATAGATATGTGTGTGCATGCATGTCTATGTATATACCTCTCTCTCTCTCTCTCTCTCTCTCTCTCTCTCTCTCTCTCTCTCTCTGTGTGTGTGTGTGTGTGTGTGTGTGTGTGTGTGTGTGTGTATGTGCATGTATGCCCAGGGTCTCACACATGCTGAGCAAGCACTCTACCTCTGAGCCACACCCTCTCCCCTTCCTGTCATTATTTTTAAAACAAGTTCAGTTTTATTATATCAACAATTTAAATAAGAAAAACTCTTTCTCACCTCAAAATTACAGAAAAGAGACCTTGAAAATGCTCATGTCTTTTGACTTTGACTCCTCCTGAGACTTTATGGACTCTATAGAAGTCTATAGAATCTATGGAAATTAAAGAGATGAAAACTGTACATTTCAGTATTGTATGTAACATTTAAAAAAAAAAAACCTCAAAGCAACCTTTGCATCAAGTGGTAGACAAATTGTTTGGCAAATTATGGAAATTTAATAAATCAGAATACTATCTAGCCAGTACCAGAATACTTGGAAGGCAAAATTAATGACACAAAGGAAGTAACTCTGCTGAATCTGGGGGAAACACAGTCTAAAAACTGATTCCAAACAGAACTACTTGTTATATTTGTTTTCATGGCTGTGGACCTATACCACTTTTAGACCGAGGCTTTTAAAGAAGGGCTTTAAGTTCTGCTTCTGTGTGACTTTAATCTTAGACACTGTTCTTGTCTGAGCACCTTCAGAGAATTGCCTCTCGAGATTAAGAAATAATAATTTTGATATGTTTATTTAATAATTTTGATATATTTATTGATCTGTTCTTAGTTTTGGTCTTTGAGTTGGTGGGGTTTCTTTGGTGCTGTTTACTCTGTTTCGATGGTTCTTGCACTGAGGATTGAATTTCAGGGCCCGAGCTAGCTAAGCAAGCACCCCACCCCTAAGTTATGCCCCAGACCTAATCTATCCATGTGTAATTTGGGGCTTTGCAAAACGTTTAAAGCAATGTGGAAAAGGGACTTTGAAGAATCTGATCCTTCCAAGATCTGGCAATGATGTGGCTTGGGCAACTGCAAGAGGGTTTCTCCTGATTTCTCCACAGGTTGGATTCCTCTGGCTGCCCTAACTGAAAGGAGAAAACACGGACACTCAGGAGCTCCCTTCTTTGCATTCTGCAAAGCACAGAGGAGGCTGCAAAGGAAGAGGGTGTGGCAGTTTCTGCTTGCTGTCTTCAGTCTAACCATTTCCCAAATAAGTTCCTACAGGAGCAACTTCATTCGAAGGCAGTGAGATACAGCAAGTGAAGCTGTCAGAGCTCATAAATGTCACAAAATGCCAGGCTCTTCAGTGCAACAAAATGCCCTACACTTAAATGAGATGGATAAGCCAGACTCCTGCACCAGGTGACTGTGGAGGGAAGGGCAGGCAGACAAGACAGAACTCCACCTTAAACTCTCAGGCCCTGATCTGATTATGTTTCCTGCATCCTGTAGCAAACATGTCTTAGAAGATTGCACTGACTTCGAGTGACATCAGGACCTTCCTTCCTTCCCTTCCTCCCTCCCTCCCTTGCTTCTCCCCTTCCTCCCTTCCTTTCTCCCCCGCCCCCACTTCCAATGTCTGCAGAACAAATCTAAGGTTGGGTCCTGCCACACTTTCGATGGTGCAGTCCCATAAGTGCCCAGGCCCTCTTCAATTTATCCTGAAACAGAGAGAACACTGCTGTCAGAGCAGCTGGCGTGCCCTCTGCCCACCTACTGTTTGTGTTCAACATTTCCATATGAATATCTCCCATCAGGGAGATTTCCTGTGTAGAACCCTAGACTTTCTGGCCTATTTATCATCCTTCCTTAGGAATTATCCTTTTTACCCAATTAGAATTGCCATGCATTGTTTCCATGTGAAACGTTAACTTTACAAGGCAAGGGTAGTAGTGCACACTCTTAATCCCAGCACCCTGGGAGGCAGAGGCAAGTGGATCTCTGTAATTCCAGACTGATTTACATAGAGTGTTCCAGGACAGCTAGGACCACAAAGAGAGATCCTGTCTCAAAAGGAAAAAAAAAAGTGTGGGGCAATTACAGTATTCATGTATTTAACCTCCAAAGCCAGGGTTCAAGTGCTGGGGATGTGTTTCTGTATGCTGTGAATGTGTTGCTCTGACTGATTGATAAATAAAACACTGATTGGCCAGTAGCCAGGCAGGAAGTATAGTATAGGCAGGATAAGCAGAGAGGAGAATTCTGGGAAGTGGAAGACTGAGTCAGGAGAGGCTGCCAGCTGCCACTGCCATGAGAAGCAAGATGTAAAGTACTGGTAAACCACAAGCCACATGGCAACTTATAGATTAATAGAAATGGGTTAATTTAAGATATAAGAACTAGATAGCAAGAAGCCTGCCACAGCCATACAGTTTATAAGTAAAATAAGTCTCTGTGTGTTTACTTGGGTCTGAGTGGCTGCAGGAGCCTGGTGAACACAGGAAAAGTTTAACTACATTCAACTGTGGTTTTTGAGGATTTTTAAGAACCATGATTAAATAATCAAAAGAACCAGTAAATAAAGCAGCTAATTTTAAATTGCTTAATACTGTGTTCATGCTGAACACTAAGTATTTGCTGTCAGCTAAAGATGAATCAATCAAACTTGTATTTTAAACTGGGTGTGGTGGTAGACACCTTTAATTCCAGCACTTGGGAGCCAGAGGCAGGCAGATCTCTGTGAGTTCAAGGTCAGCCTTTTCTACATAGTGAGTTCAAGGACAGTCAGAGCTACATATTAAGACCATGACTCAAAACAAACAAAATTAATAGACTACTTATAAAATTACCAATGAAATTTACTGTTCTCTCTTCCTTTACTCTCCCCTGACTCCAACCAACCCATGACCCAGAATGAAACTGGCAGGATCTTCTAGAAGTCACCAATAAGACCCCAGAAGCTCCTTTCATTAACTCCTCAATGGTTCCCATTGTCCTCTGAGAAAAGCACATGTCCCCAACATGACTGTTCCCAAACTATCAGGCCTCCTGTCTTCCTCCTCAGCCATAACCTATGCCCTTTGACCCTTCTTTATATCCTGTGACAGGCAGGGGCTCATCCAAATGTGCTACCAACTCCTCCTTCTGCTTCAGCAGCTTTAGAAACAGCCAAGACTGAGACTGAAGAGATGGCTCTGTGATTAAGACCACTGGGTGCTCTTGCAGAGGTCCCAGGTTCAATTCCCAGCAGCAATGAGGTGGCTCATAGCCATCTGTAGCTCAGTCCCACAGGCTCTGAAGCCCTTTTCTGGCCTCTGCCTGCACTTCACACACATGGTGCACAGACAGACATTCAGGTAAAACACTCTTATACACATAAAATAAAAATAAACTCAGAAAGGAAGAAATTTCCCATGTTTACCTTGTATCCACACCTGCTTCTCTGTCCCAGGCATATGGGTCCACCAGAGTATGAGGTTTTCATATTCTGCCTCTCCAACCACTACACCCATCTGTACACTCAGTGAAGTGTTACAGGGTGCAAAATTGAAGCTGCATGGGTCCTAGAGTCACCTTTTGTAAGAGAGTTATGCAGAGAAGCTGTCTTGTCTATCCTGGACTTTATTGTCATCCCTAAGACCTGGGGAAGCTTGTTTACTATGACAGCATGTTACTCAGTGACCCAGGGTCTACCAAACTGTACTCTCTTCACTTTTTCATGACTGCCTTCCACCTCGATGCTATTTCCTCTCCAAATTTCTGCACAGACATCTCCAGGATTCCTCTTCTTTCACATCAGGGTTCATATGTCTTCACTACAGCCCTTTGTCCTGCATGGACTGTAAACCTCAAAAGAGCTTCCTAGGGAGTAAACTTTCCTTGTCTCCAGCTGTCACCAGTGCCAGCATGGCATAGGCTATAGAACACATGCTGAGCCAGTATTTGAGAGTTCATAAACAAAAGGGGACTTGGTTTTTAGCCATTGTAATGACCAATATGATTTTCCTTAGTTATTTGTGTTTCTTTTATTATTTTATTTTTTGTGTAAGAGTATTTTGCTGCCGGGCAGTAGTGGCGCACGCCTTTAATCCCAGCACTCGGGAGGTAGAGCCAGGCGGATCTCTGTGAGTTCGAGGCCAGCCTGGTCTCCAAAGAGAGTTCCAGGAAAGGCGCAAAGCTACGCAGAGAAACCCTGTCTCGAAAAACCAAAAAAAAAAAAAAAGAGTATTTTGCCTACATGCATGTCTGTGCACTACATGTATGCCCGGTGCCCTCAGAGGCCAGAAGAGGGCATTGGATTCCCTGGAACTGGAGTATAGACAGTTGTGAGCCACCATGTGGGTGCTGGGAATCAAGACTCAGGTCCTCTGGAAGAGCAGCCAATGCTCTTAACTGCTGAGCCATCTCTGCAGCCTGATATTCCTTTTTTAGACAAGAAACTTCCTTTAAGGGAGATTAGAAAAACTCCATATGCAGATGAACCAGCACATAAACCATACATAAAAGTACCATTCACAACAGCAAAACAATCTACTGTCTACAAAAACAACAACAACAACAACAAAAAAAAAAAACCTTGAAAAATAAATGTCAACTTACAGGAAGTCAGATCATGCTTCCTAGCAATCAGCTGAAGGCAGATAATTGTCCCCATATATCCAGACTTGAATAATAACTGACAGTTCCTCTATTTTTGTTCCCAATTCCAGCTGAAAACCAAAGAAAGCCAAATGTGTACCCCAGATCTCTCAGACAGGATGTCAGCCAACCCCCCTCCCACTTCCTCCTGTAGGAGCCTCTGCAAAGACCACACCAGAAGCAAGCCTGTCCTTTCTATTTATTGCTTTTCTATTTCTCTGTCTGCCTTTTTGTCTCTGCCAAAATGAGAGTGATGGTGGCCAACTCCCTTGTTGCAAGATATGAACCAAGAGGAGCAGACGCAGTCTGGTGGTTTCCGGGTGACAGAATCAGCATTGCCAGGGAAGTTATTCATGATGTAAAGGCTCAGGTTCTAGTCCAGAGTTGCTGAGTCAGAAATCCTGGGGCTTCTGTCCAGAAACCTGTTGGACAATTCTCACTGTGGCTCTAGAGCTACAGTTGGAGAACAGTGTAACCACGTCTGAATTGTGTTGTGTCCCACAGGCATTCTTATCTTTTGGGATGTATTCATAAGTGGCACCAGAAGTTTCTTTCCCTACAAGTAGGTTCTACCAATCTGTTATTCCCCCCAGTTACTGCTACCAAGCGCCAGACGAGCCCCAGCTGAACAGTAGGGAAGGCACATGCCCTCCTCTGGGATCCATGACTTTGCATAACACAGCAACCCTCTCTGAAACACACTGTGCGTGGCTCCTTTCCTCTCTTCTCTGTGCCACCTGGTATTATGATCTGTTAGAAGACAAACACCAGTTTTGGCTGTGCCTAGTAACTAACTGTTCCCAGGAACCAGCCAAATTATCCCTATGACACAGCTTCCTTCTGAAGGCTGCTTTTCAATTTTAGATATTTCCAAGTAGTTGGTCTAGTGTGTGGAAAATGCATATCCCCGCTTGGAATCTTATTCTATAGAAACCAGAGATTCCAAACTCAGAGTCATGATAGAAGTTTCTAGTGCTTATTGACTTTTCTAGAACTCAAATGTGTGATTTCCAGCACTTGGGTTGAAATTCGTTATATAAGCCAGGCATGGTGGTGCATATCTTTAGTCCCAGCACTTGGGAGGCAGAGGTAGGGAGATACCTTTGAGTCTGAGGCCAGTCTGGCCTTCATATTGAGTTCTAGGACAGCCAGGGCTGCATAGTAAGGCCCTGTTTCAAGAATGAAGGGAGGGAAGAAGGGAGGAAGGGAGGAAGGAAGGAAGGAAGGAAGGAAGGAAGGAAGGAAGGAAGGAAGGAAGGAAGAAGTTTGCTGTGTAAAAGAAGTCAGTGCTCTGAAACACAGAAGGCTAGGAGATGGGGTGGTATTTTTGATGGAGAACTTTTTTCAACAAATAATTCTTTTTAAATTTTTACTTATGTATTTAGGTATATGAGTGCTCTATCTGCATATATGCCTACATGCTGGAAGAAGACATTTGACCCAAATATAAATGTTTGGAAACCACCATGTAGTTACTAAGAATTGAACTTAAGACCTCTGAAAGAGCAGCCAGTGTCCTTAACTGCTAAGCCATCTCTACAGTCAGGTGTGGAACATTTAACCTCTGCACGAAAACTCCATTGTTTAGAATTTTTACTACAGACATTATCTTTTCAGAAGCATCACAGTAGTTTCAAGTTCCATGTTGCTTGGGACTAGGGACAGATGCATCGACTGAACATCTAGGTCTTAAATGATCTTAGAATCTCACTTTAATGATTTTTTGGTCTTAGAATCTCACTTTAATGATTTTTTTAAGATGAAAAATTGGGTACAGATACAAGAGAAATAAAGACACAATAAAATATAAATCTTTGAACACTGAGTAATATTACTAGTGCCATAAGCTGCAGGGAAGCTAATGTAAAAACAAATGAAATACAGGAGGAAATGTGCATTGAAGTCCTGAGATATTGCAGTGATGCTTCCTTCCTGTAATGTTAGCCGTGCGAAGTGTGACAAAGATGTTGTAATGAGAAAAACAAGATCAGACGTGTTTGTTCTAGCCTGGCTGGTAAAATTTCTAAGTTGACTGTGTAGAAGGTTCTTTCAGCATCTCACCCTTTATGTATGATGCCATAAAAATAGCTTTGGATGGTGATCACATTTAGGAGAATTTCTATGGTTTTCTTCATGAGTTTCACAGTTTTAAAGTTCAAGCACACTGGCTTGAGGTTGTGTCGGCCTTAGATGGGACTTCTCTAGAAATACACACTGGAAAAAGGACAGCATCTTCCATAAATAGTGCTGGTCAAACTGGATGGCTGCATGTAGAAGAATGCAAATATATCCATCCTTATCACCCTGCCCAAAACTCAACTGCAAATGGATCAAAGACCTTGACATAAAACCCAGATACACTGAACCTGATCAAAGAGAAGGTGGGGAATACATATCCTTGAACTCACTGGCACGGGAAAAGACTTCTGAACAGAACACCATTAACACTGATTGTGAGTAACAAAGGACACTTTCATTCATAGTGAAAGCCTACAAAATGGGAAGAGATTTTTACCAGCTACACATCTGATAGAGGACTAATATCCAAAACATAAAGAACTCAAAAAATTGGATATCAAGAAAACAACCCAAATAAAAAAACGAGGTGCAGATCTAAACAGAGAATTCTCAAAAGAGGAAACTCAGCGTCTGAGAATCAAAGAATCCTTAGTAATCAGGGAAATGCAAATCAAAACTACTCTGAGATTTCATCTTACACCTGTCAGAGTGGCTAAGATCAATAAAACAAGTGACAGCTCATGCTCGTGGGGATGTGGAGCAAGGAGAACTCTCCTCTGTTGCTGGTGGGAGTGCAAACTTGTACAGTCACTGTGGGAATCAGGAAGATGGCAATAGATCTACCTCAAGATCCCGTTGTGTCACCCTTGGGTGTATACCCAAAGCTCACTGTATCCCACCACAAGGACAGTTGTTGAACCATGTTCACTGCTGCTCTGTTCATAACAGCCAGAAACTGGAAACAACCTAGATGTTGCTCAACAGAAAAACATGTAAGTAAAATGTGGTACATTTACACAATGGAGCATTACTCAGCTAATAAAAAGAGAAGAAGAAATTATGAAATTCGCAGATAAATTAATGGAACTAGAAAAAAAATCATCCTCAGTGGGGTAACCCAGACCCAGAAAGACAAATATGGTATCTATTAGCTTAAATGTGGGTACTAGCTATTAAGTCAATGATAATCCAGGTACAATCCATAGAACCACAGAGGTTAGGTATAGAGTAAGGGACTAGGGAGAGAGCATATAGATCTCCCCAGGACAGGGAAATAGAATAGATACTTATGGATGGGTGGGGTGGGACCTGGAACAGGAGGATCAAGTGGAGTGGGAAAGGAAAGAGGGTAATGAGAGAAGGAATACGGGCAAGACAGCTAAAATTAAGGGTCATTTGAGGGGTGGTGTGGAAACTTAATACAGTAGAGGCTTATATATATAAGATATATATATATATAATATATATATATTCCATACTACCCCTCAAATCACACACACACACACACACACACACACACATAAAGTTAAGGCGAGCTATCTAAATGAAATTGCCAAATAATGGGGAGACAGAGCCCAACTGGCTATCTCTTTTCATGAAATGAAGCTTCCAGTACTAGGATTAGGTTACATCTGAGTTGTTGGCCAAAGGGGTCAAATGAGAACCCCAAACCCAGGCTGTTGCCAAAACCATATGTTGCTCTCCACAAACTGACAGCAAGGTCCCATTGCTGAAGACAACACCTACACAACTCATTGAACATAGACAAGTTGAGCTGGTGCCTACATAGAGCCTTCACTCCTATATGCTAGTGTTTTTGGTACAGGAAGGCACTTGTGGTAGTTTGAATGTAATTGCCCCCCATCAGCTTAAAGGGAGTGGCACTACTGGGAGGTATGGCTTTGTTGGAGTAGGTGTGGCCTTGTTAGAGGAAGTGTGTCACTGGGGGCGGGGGGCTTTGAGGTCTCCTTTGCTCAAGCTACACTCAGTGTGACACTCAAACTCCTTCCTGTTACCTGTGGGTCAATATGTAGAACTCTCAGCTTCTCCAGCACTGTGTCTGCCTACATGCTGCCTTGCTTCCTGCCATGATGATGATAATGGACTAAACCTCTGAAATGTAAGTGAGTCTTCATTAAATGTTTTCCTTTATAAGAGTTTCTGTGGTCCTGGTGGTGGTGGTGCACACCTTTAATCCTAGCATTTGAAAGGCAGAAGCAGGTGGATCTTTGTGAGTTTGAGACCAGACTGGTCTATAGAGTGAGTTCCAGGATAGCCAGAGCAACATGTAGAAAACCTGTCTCAGAAAAAAAAAAAGAAAGAAAGAAAAAAAAATTAAAGGAAAAGGAAAAGAAAAAAGAAAAAGAGTTGCCCTGGTCACAGTGTCTCTTCAGCACAACAGAAACTCTAACTAAGACAGTCACTACCAAAGGAGAAACAGAAACACCAACCCAGACACAAACCCTTTGATCTACAATGGTGTCCTGCCTGCAAGATACGCTAGTGCCACAGTGGCACAAAGCTGGTGGGAGTGACCAACCAACATCTGATTCAACCGAAAGCCCACTCTACAGGATGGAACGCAGACCCGACACTGCCCCCGTGAGCAAAAACCTACGACTGAATAGTCCAAGGACCCAGGGTAAAACCAAATACTACTGTTCTAAGTAAATAAATGACTCCTAATGGCATTCTGCTATACTCATAGATCAGAGCCTTGCTATCATCAGAGAAGCTTCCTCCTACAGCAGATGGGAACAAATGCAGAGACCCACAGCCAGACATCATGCTGAGAGTGAGAGACCTGGAACATTCGATGTCTCTACCAAATCCCTCCCCTCAGGGCTCAGAGAACCCAACAGAAGAGGATCCTTTGCATATTTATTATGGCTTCCAGTTTAGTGTTTTTACAGGATTCCTAGGTGTGTGAGTGATTGGGTCTCTGTTTCATGTGCCTTCTCTTGGGCTCTTCTCTGTTTTTGTTTTTTTATTTTATTTTATTTTTTTAAAGATGATACTTCTCAGAGTTAGGGTAGCAGCTACCAGAGAGAAACCTACTCACTTCATGACATCCCTGGTTGCCCCTTCGTGTCTGCAGACCCAGGAAGCATTACTGGGGGAGGATGGAGATGGGGAAGAGGTCCTAGAAGCCTTCCTTCACGAGGACAGCATGACTGAACCCTGCCCTGAGTCTCAATTCAATGTGAACCCAGTTTGATCCCTGCGGTCTTCTTAAAGACCCACAGCTACCTGGTGCCCAAACATGAGAGGAGACAGATTTTTAGCAGGAGAAGTTGTA
The DNA here is from genome assembly GCA_902168425.1 of Peromyscus attwateri. NCBI lineage: Eukaryota > Metazoa > Chordata > Mammalia > Rodentia > Cricetidae > Peromyscus > Peromyscus attwateri. The sequence continues at coordinate 58,205 of CABHPP010125592.1, read as the reverse complement.
GTCGAGAGAGGCCACATACTTGTCACACCTGACTTTCACAATGAACAGCCTCCAGGACCTGAGCAGGCAATGGCCCTGCAGCTGCGGTGCTCAGACCTAACCTGAGAGCTACCTTGGTTGGCATCACTGTGAACTCTGTCAGGTGAAGGAAGGTCAGATCTATGTGTGTAGGTGACAGAGGAGGTCAAGAGGTGAACAGAAGGTAAAAAAAGGGAGTGCTGTAGAGAAAGTGAAGAGAAAACACTGGTGAGTGGGGACTGGTGTGTGAGTTGGAGGAAGGACATAGATTAGGCCTGAGTGTCCTCGTAGCTCTTCAAACTAACCTCCAACTCAAAGCACAAGGAGCAGCGAAGCAAACTGGCCATAAATGATTAACTTCTAGAAAAGAGATAATTTACAAACATGGGCACCAGTGACTGGAAAAGCCTAAGGCCAGACTCCAGCAGCACTGGGCACATTAAGAGCCAGAGCCTCAGGGACTGGCAGGGACTGACACTCCTTCACTTCAAGGACAGGAATCACCTCGGTTGGGACTGTGGATCTCAAAGGCTGATCTCGCCCCAGCTTTGAAAACGTGGCAGATTTATCAAAAGGATGCCAAAGCCAGGACGCCCACAAAGAAACAAGATGGAGATTGCACAGTGGTGACAGAAGGGAGTCCAGGCTTCCCAGCTCGTCCTCAGCCACAGGAAAAGATTCTTAACAGCTTGTAATGGAAAGAGCTGATTGAGATAGAGTGCAGATGTACAGCACATTGACCCCAGTCCCCTCTTCCAAGCAGTTTTTCATCACAAGTGTATTTTCAAATTGGAGAATGGCCCTTTCCTTGAGGAGTTCTTGTTTCACCCAGACAAAGCCTAGCCAAGACTTCAACAAATAAAATGCAAATGAGAATGAAGAAAATTAATTAGAAACAAAGATCAGAATTTCTTTTCATTAAATCTTTAAAAAAAAAAAAAACCCACCCTCCCCCACAAAGCAGCCTTGAAACATGCTAATTTGCTCAAATTAAAATGCAATTCACCACGTGTTTTCTTTGTGGTGACCTTGCAACCCTAAAATTAATGAGCTGGTCAGCCCAGAGACCATGGCTTAAAGGGCATTTACTGCTCTAAAGTAGAAGGTCAGAATTACCCTAGAAAACTCGTACCTAACCCACAGCTGTAAAATATTCTTCCCTTAGGTTGTGGGAAGCAAGCACACGCTGAACAAGGAAACCACACATTGTGTGGTTGCTGATCTCTTTGGGACATGCAGCAAGTATATGATTCTGCAAATATGTATAATAATTATTATAGTGTTACTTTACACTGTCCATATGGACACAAACTCAGGGTCCTGTGAAGGAGCTTCCTCCCCGCCCCCAACAGATAGGGTCTCATGTACTCCACTGGCCTCAAACTCCCTTTGTCAAGTATGACCCTGAAGTCCTGACCATCTTCCTGTGTGCTCTGGTTTCATCCCCAGCATCACAGAAGCCCACATGGTGGCACAGTGGTGCAACTCCAGTAGATAATTATTCCAGTTCTTTTTAAAATACCTTTAATGCCACCTGGCTGAGGTGGAGCATATCTAGAATCCCAGACACTCTGGGAACTGAGCAGGGGGATCAGAGGTTCAAGGCCAAGTTGGGGAGATTTGGTCTCAAGATAAAATAAGGAAGCTGTGTAGCTCAGTGCATGGCACTTGCCTGGCAACAACAAATCGTTGCATTTATATTCATATTCATATGCAAGCTTTTCTTTCTGTTTTTCTTTTGCCTTGCTGGCGACGGGGATTTTACACAAGTTTTCTACCACTGTACATACCTTGTGGGGGTCCTCTTTCCTTCCCTCTTAGCCTGTTAGCCACCAGGTTGAGAGAGGAAAAAAGGCAGAAGGGGCAACAGAAAGCTTTGTATGCAACCCATGAGCAAGAATGGAGACAGCCCTCCGGGAGACAGATTTCGATGAACCAGCTCAGCTTTATTACAGAGTATGAAGAATATATAGGATTAGGGAGCTTGGGAACAAACCCTAACTTGCATTAAATGGCAAGCTCCTATCACAAGGCTTAGTATGTGGCAGTAGGTCCTAGATCAGAGCTCCTAGCACAAGTCTTCACAGCAGAGATCTGTGCTGAGTCAAGCTGAAGATGAATCAGGCATCCGGTTTAGAGACAGCTTTCAGATAAGGTCAGTCCTCCAGGCCTGGGGACATTCTCCAGATAAGGTTAAGTAGAGAGTAGGAAGCCTTGCTGGAGAGAGGGAGCTCTATGGTGATATTTTCTTTTGTACTAAAATGTTATTTGTATGTTAATAAACAAAGTTGCCTGGGGGTCAGAGCTATTAGCAAGCCATAGGAAAGCAGGGTGTTGGCGTATGCTTGTAATCCCAGCACTTGGTAGGCAGAGCTAGGTAAGTCTCTGTATGTTCAGGGATACAGCCAGCATTGGATACACATGCCTTTAATCTCAATACCAACCATAGGAGACCTGGAGGTCTGTACAGACAGGCAGTGACGAGGCGGTCATGTGGTTGGGTTTACAACCAATGAGAAGGCAGAACAGGAAGTCTTTATAAAGACTTTAACACAGGAAGTAGCTCTCCTTCGGAGAGGTAGGACCACCACAGGAGGAAGTGTAAGGTTTTAGCTCTTAGCTCTGACCTCTTGGCTTTCTTCTTTGCATTGGTTCTGTGTTTCTTATTTAATAAGACGGTTGGTTACATCTACAGAGCTCCATGTTGCTGAGCTAATGAGATAAGCTGCCAGGCCATGGGGAGGCTGCAACTTCTACCAACCAGCAATGTATTCCAACAATACCTAACCCCATATGAAAACTGTCCTGAATAGTTTTATGTCAACTTGACACAGGCTAAAGTCATCTGAGAGGAGCGACTTCAATTAAGAAAATGCCTCTATAAGATCAGGCTGTAGCTGGGACCATGTTGATTCCATGGCCTGTGTTACCACTGAAGGCCTAGAAGATGTCAGTGGTCTGTGCTGCTACCCAAGCCGTGTTATTATCGATGAGTCTTATTGCCACCTGGGTCCATGTTGGTGTTTGTGGTCCATACTGCCACCAAGGGCCATGTCTGGATCTGTGGTCTTGCTGCAAATGGGAGTTGTGTTGATGTGGCCCGTGCTACCTCCAAGAGCTGTTTTGATGGCTGTGGTCTGTGCTGCTGCCTGAACCATGTAGATGTCCATGGACTGGGCTGCCACCAGGAACCGTATTGATATCCATGGTCCATGCTGCAGCAGAGGGCTGTGTTGATGTCCATGGTCTGTGCTGTCACCAGAAACCATGTGGAAGTCCATGGTATGTGCTGATGCCAGAGACCATGTGGAAGTCTATGCTCCATGCTCCTGCTGACTGTAAAGGGCAAGGAAGTTATTTTCACATTGTATGTAAGACTGCAGACTCACAGTTGAGAAAGAGGGACATCGAAGGCTTCTGTGACAATGCCCAACCCCATTCCATCCCTCCTCCCAAAAAAGTAAAAGTAACAGCCTAGACAGAAAGCCATCAAAGAGAACGCTTAAAATTGTGATAAGGATGCTGAAAGGTAGCTCTCCACAACTGAGGACTTCTGGCAGGGGTGCGGGTGGGGAAGAAGTCAGTTTTCTTTAAGAGACTAGCCACTGGGAGTTTGACCATGCTCCAGTGAGTATATGAGAAACACAAGTTGGTTTTTGTTTTTTTAAGGGGAGTCACAATGGTGGGGGGGACAGACACGGAAGGACTAGGAAGTGTGATTGGTGTGCATGATGTGAAATTCCCAAACAATTAATTAAAATATTATGAGAAAAAGAAGAAAGGAAAAGATTTAGATGTGAGATGATCTCATCATTTAAACTAAAGGATGGAGCACACTGGATAATGCTCAAAGTTTATTTGGGGAAAAATAATTTTTAATTGTTCTTAAAGTTTATTTGGAGGTAGATATAATTAAAACCTGGTCTTTCATATCCTCTTAACCTATTTTGAGACACCTCAGTAAGATGAAACCATATTTCTTTAATTTTAAATTTTTTATTTTTTTAATAGCTCACTTTCACTCAAAAAAATAAAATTGGTTGTAGCCAAGCCTGTGGCACATTTCTTAATTGATGGTTGATGGGGGAGGGCCCAGCCTATTGTGGGTGGGGCCACCCTTGAGCTGATGGTCCTGGGTTCTATAAGAAAGCAGGCTAAGAGAGCCATGAGGAGCAGGCCAGTAAGTAGCGCTCCTCCATGGCTTCTGCGTCAACTCTTGCCTCTAGGTTCCTGCCCTATTTGAGTTCCTGTCTTGATTTTCTCTGATGAACAGTGATGTGGAAGTATAAACCAAATAAACCCTTTCCTCCTCAACTTGCTTTTTGGTTATGGTGTTTTATCACAGCAATCGTAACCCTAAGTCACAAATATTTATTTTTTTAGAGGTTTATTTTTTAATGAGTGTTTTCTCTACATACATGTATGTACAACATGTGCATGCATGCCTACAGTGGCCAGAAGAGGGCATCAGATCCCTTGGAACCAGAGCTACAGACAGTTGTGAGCCACCATGTAGGTGCTAGGAACTTCCTGTGTGATACTTGGTGGCTCCCTAGAATTCTCAAGGAAGTCATCTGGATTTCTGGTCTCCTGGGTATCGTAGGGCCTTCTTTTGCATTAAGTTTCCATGGAAACAATTGATGAATCTGACCCAAACAGAGCCAGTACAGATAATGACTGTATCCTCAGGTCTTGATATGCGAAGGGACCAAATGCGAAGAACTAGTGGCTGAATCACCAGGAGCACGTTCCTGCCACCACCTCCTGTTTTAGTCCAGTTCTTCTAATAAAGGCGTCTGGGAGCATATGGAGGAGCTGGCAGCACTAACTGACCCTCAGATGTCTTATTTGCCACACAAGGATCTGAGCTGGGTTCACAGAGGTTAGGAAACTTGCTAGAAGCCCCTCAAACAGGTGTTCACTTAGATGCTCGGCATCACAGAAAAGATGCTCCTGACAAATCAGTTCCAAGCAGAGTTTAATCTTATTTTAAAAAAGAGGTTAGGGGCTAGGGAAATGGCTCGGTGGATGAAGTTCTTGCTATAAAAACACAAGGGCCTAAGCTAGGCGGTGGTGGCACATGCCTTTACTCCCAGCACTTGGGAGGCAGAGGCAGGCAGATCTTTGAGTTTGAGGCCAGCCTGGTCTATGGAGTGAGTTCCAGCACAGCCAGGGTTACACAGAGAAACCCTGTCTTGAAAAAACAAAGAACAAAAATAAAAACATGAGGCCCTGAGTTTGGCACTCCAGCACCCACATGAAAGTGGAGCATAGCAACACATGCTTGCAAAGCCAACACTGGGAGGGTAGAGAAAGGAGGCTCTCTGGAGACTCACTGGTCAGTCAGTGTAGCCAAAACCCCATCTCTGAGTTCAGCATGAGACCCTGTCTCAGGGGTAAAGTGGTGAGCAACTGAGGACAGCGTCCCAATGCAATCTCTGGGAGAGCACACTTGCACTTGTACATGCACACACACACACACACACACACACATGCACATGCACATGCACACACATGTTTTTTTTGTAGATTTAAGCATAGACCGTAATAATAAAAAAGTTGTTGTGGATAATATGTTTTCTGTTCCATGATAATAGGTTTCTCTGCTGATGCAGTAAGCCAGATCAAGCCAAATTGGAAAAGTATAACAACAGGTTTATTTGAGCAAAGCAACTCCTGGGCGGATTTTCTGGTCCCAGAGATGGAGGTCGAAGAAGCCACAAGCTGAAACTAAAGCATGGAGATTATATAAGTTGTAGGTGAGAGGTGATGATGTGTCTGCCACAAGCTGGGTTTGTGCTGAAGTATGGTCAAAAGCTGAGCGCTTTAGGTGGGGACTTGGGTGGCTGGCAACTTCAGGAGAGGAAGCTGCTGTAAGGATTCAGAACCAGGTATTTTGGTGCCTTCCCTTTGTTTGGAGACTCTGAGTGGGCAGGGTTTGGAGAGACAGGAATGGGGCTTTCTGAATCATGCAGGGGCGAGCTGGAGGTTCCAAATGAACATCTCCACCTTTTTGGGTATATGAGTGCTGGTTCAAATCTGGCTACTTCCTGCGGGCATGGGACCACTTGTGGGGGGGAGGGGCAGGTTAGGAATTGGTGGACTCATGCTTAAAGGGAGGTATAGGTGAAGAAGCGTTCATTAACCACCACCCTGGAGACCTCACAAATTCATTCCTGGAGGAAGTGGAGGAGGCAAGTTGCTAGGAGAAAAAATAGACAGATTGTTACCACTGGCCCTATGAATGGGGCTAGCCTTGGGAAGAGTGAAGATTGCCAGAAAGAATGGAACAGAGGGGCTGGAAAGATGGCTCAGAGGTTAAGAGCACGGACTGCTCTTCCAGAGGTCCTGAGTTCAATTCCCAGCACCCACATGGTGGCTCACAACCATCTGTAATGAGATCTGGCACCCTCTTCTGTATACATAATAAATAAATAAATCTTTAAAAAAAAAAAGATGTGAGAAAATAGTATTAAAAAAAAAAGAAAAAAAAAAAAGAATGGAACAGAGATGTGCCCTGGTTGTATTGGCCAAGTTCTTCAGATAATTTGTAGAGTGACTCCATATGAGTTTCCACCAGGCCAGATTTGTTGATACAGTGGCAGCACTCTTTCCCCAGGAATATGCAGGTGTCTGTAAAACAGCTGGAACAGATTTACACCTTGGTATCATAGCAAAGGCTATGGCTTTGGGTTAAAATGTATGAACATTTTTCCTGTGTCTAGAGAGCCTGGTTTTAGTCCATTGAAACACACTTTTAAGTCTATACTTAGAAGATAACCAAAGGAAATTTAAAATCTTGAGCTTGTGACTGAATAGTAAGTAGTCAATGTTCTATCAGTTTATCAGAACTTTATTTATCAATGCTAAAACTCTGAATCTCTGAAATCCCAGAGTAACAATAGCATAGAAAGGGAACAGAAGTCTGAAACATCTTTATACACTTTAAATCATTTACTTATACCTTTACAACTTGCATTTATATATCTCAAGTCATTTTCTGTGTTTAGTGGAAAGTTACATCTAAAACCTGTTTATCCTTTACTATGAAGCCTGTGAACAAGGCAAACCTGTCTGTATATTTAACAAGAAACTTAACTAATGAACTAACGAATGAATTAACTACATGAACTAACTAATGAATTAACTACAACTAAGGCAGTTATAGCTTTGGGGGAAGGAACTGTTAAACTGGCAAAGCTATCATCAGTTTCCAAATCTATTAAAAATGACAGGGGCTTAATGGTTACATAGACAGCTACTCCAGGTTCCTCCATGGTCCATGGAGACAGAGGTCCCAGAGCTCTTCAGCTGCCAGGTCCAGAAGATCTGACAGACTTTCCTGTGGAGTAGGAACTTGGGGTGACCAACCTACCTCATCTATGCAAAGCAAGGCAACTGACTCCCCAGTGTCTACAGTCTGGACAAGGTCTTGGCAGCAGTTGAGATGAAAGGCAGTTTTTTTCTACCCTGTACTGGCTTTGCCACATTTAAAGCAAGCTCCAGGTGGAGGTTCTTCTGCACTCATCCATCTTCTTTGGAGGAGATAGAGGTGCCGCCAGGAGCTGACATGTCTCTCTGTCATAAAAACCTTTTTATTAAACATTTTAAATGACATATTCTCATATCTCTGAAGCATTTGAGAGTCATCATCTGTTAAGTATATCTGAACTAGACAAACATTGCTTGTTTCTAGTTACTTGTTCTAGGGTTAATTTTGGAAATATATATGAGAAGCTAAATCTGAACTTATCAGAGAACTTGATCCTTCGTGAGGTGACTGACTATTATCTTGTATGTCTTATAAGATTAGGACTTTATAGCTTTATCCCTGTTAAGTTTAGCCTTAAAAAAAAACAACAGTTTCTGAATTGAAGCTCTTTTAATATCAAGGTAAGACTTTTAACTCATAAACACAGACCACAAAGAACCTGGGAACTTTCCTGACCCTTTTATGGTACACCATTATAGATCTTGACAGTGGGCGCAGTGGAAACCGCCTCAAATCCCAGGACTAGTGAGGAAGAGGTAGAAGGAGCAAGCATGCAAGGTCATCCTCAGCTACATAGCAAGTCTCAGGTCAGCCTGGGCTACATGCCTCAAAAGGGGAGAGAGGGAAAGAGAAAGAGAAAGAGAAAGAGGAAAAGGAACAGGAAGAGGAAGAGGAACAGGAAGAGAAGCCATCAATATGGCCTCGCAAGTAAAGGCACTTGCTTCAGAGACAAACCACCTGGGTTCAATTCCAGGACCCACACGACGAGAGGAGAAACTGACTCCACTAGTCCTCTGGCAGCCACATGCCTGAACTCACATGCATCAAACATGAACACACACACACAGTGTAAACATTTTTAAAGAGAAGAACTCAGGTATATATGTGCACTTCCCAAGAAAGAGCCAAGTTTGTCTTTACTCTGTATATGATTTCTGGTGGCTCCTGAAGTTGGATTGCAGAGTACTAAGGAAATTGGGATGGGGTGGTAAATGAGATCATAGGGCACACCCGCAAGTCATAAGAGAGTTAAGACATGCCTTTACCATAATCAAATAATTTTGTCATGTTTGTGAGATTCCCAGAAAAGTGCAGGTTTTGAGCTGAAGGTCACACTTAGAGCAAGCACAGTTCACTGCTGTTTGCACATTCTTATGTGAGCTATCCCTGCATGAAGGGCACACTGTTTCTATGCATGCAGTCTTCACAGCAAGGAAGGCATGTTGACTCAAAAATAGCTTAGGCACAGAGGTGGGGAGGAGTGATGTTGAGGGAATAAGTATGAGGCTGGGGTTAGACCACGGGCTCATTAGCAGCCAGGATGAAGTGTCTGGGACAATGAGCTGGTTTGCTTTCAGGGTCTTTTAAAAAGATTGATTTTTATTTACGTGTATGTATGTGTATATCCCTGTGTATGTGTGTATGTTGTGGGGGGCACCTGTGGAAGCCAGCAGAAGGTCTAGAGCTATAGCTGGTTGTGAGGTGCCCACCATGAACTGGGAACCAGACTCCAGCCACCTGCAAGAGCAGTCCCCACTCTTAACCACTAAGCCATCTCTCCAGTCCCTGCTTTCTTTACGTACATACATGTAAATAAAAAAAAGTCTCAAAGATGCTAAACATGTTGTCAGATATCTGAATTAGTAAAATGTGAATGCTGAACTCCTGGGTCCAACTCTTGGATGATTTTGCTCATCACAATCACTTCATGAAACAAAAACCCAAAAGCATAACCCCCAATCTAACACACAGCATGTGCTACATACCTCTCTAAATTCCCAGACTCCATTTGGCAGTAAGAACCAGGGCATAGAAATTCCAATCAATTCAGCTAAAACTATAGGAGCTGAAGTTTGGGAAACAGGTTCTAGTAGCTTCCGTGTTCCAAGAAAGGCAGAAGTGGGCATCTATATCAACTACTTAAAAAGGAACAGGGCATCGTGAGTAATAAGAAAGAGAAGCGTGAACAGAAAGGAACACAAATCAAGCTGAAAATCCTGTGACTGTGGGCCTGGAGTCACTCTTGGAAGATTCCAGACTCTTCAAGTCAAAGTTTGGAGTTGAGCAAAGTTCACATTCCGGGAAGCAGCTGGTGTTGTCCATAAACCCTGTTCTCTGCAGGGCTCCTGTCTTGCAGTTTTGCTTTTGTCGTGGTTTTCCTTTTATTGTCACAGAAGTCAGTCATACTGACAGCATGCACATTGTGGAACTGGCTAACACTGCAGATGCCTCTAAGGTCAGGCTGTTGTGGTTCCATTTTAAACAGAACAGATTAGTGCCTTTCCGTCTATTGAGTAAGCGATGAAGTTATGGCCGTTTTCCAACTTCAGAACATCTCATTCTGGAAACCTAAGCTATCAGTAATCATTTCCCCAAGTCCCACCCAGCCTCTGGCAGTGGTTCTGGTTTTTATTTGTTCAGCTTTAATATTACTTATCGTTAATGTGTGTGTAAGTACGATATAAGGGTAGGTGCATGTGCCATGGTCAGAGCACAATTCAGGGAAGTCCATTTTTTCCTTCATCTTTACATGGATCACAGCAATCCATCCATCCTAGGTCCCTGGGCCTGCAATGAGTCTCCACCTGTTGAGCCACCTCACAGACGTGCTGTGGAATAGTCCTTCTGGTTGCTGTGAATATCTATTACTCTCATTGGTTAATGAAGAACTGATTGGCCAGTAGCCACGCAGGAAGTATAAGAGGGACATCGAAACTGAGAATTCTGGGAGGAAGAAGAGCAGAGTCTGAGGAATCTTCAGCAGAACCAGGGGGAAGCAAGATGGACATGTCGTACTGAGAAAAGGTACCAAGCCATGTGGCAAAGCATAGATAGGAAATATGGATTAATTTAAATCTAATAGTTAGCTATTAACAAGCCTGAGCTATTGGCCGAGCATTTGTAATTAATATTAAGACTCTGAGTAGTTATTTGGGAGCAGGCAGTCAGGACAGAAACTCCTGCCTACACAGACCTACTTCTTGGGCTCTGAGAGTGGACTGTCAAGCACTTAGAACACACCACTGCTGGGCAGGGCACATCTGTTTCCATAATAACAGTTACTATTTGTTTCTCACTAAATGTTTTTATTCTTCAAAGTTCTTGAGGCTGCCTAAAATCCATGAGTTCGCATCACAAGATTTATCTACCCTTACGAAAAAAAAAAAAGGCTTTTTTTAGTTCTTGCTTAATTCAATTTACCTGTCACAGAATGAGATGGAAAATGCCATGCACTAGGATAAAAACTAAGGAATCTTGTTAAAAGCTAGGTGGCTTTCTGCTGGATTAGTATATAGGATTTGCTTTTGCATGAGACAATGGGCTTTTTGTCTAATTTTTAATTTGATAAAGCATTCCCTGGGACCTACAGGGGCCTTGGCTTCTCTTATTACTGAGCACACACACAGAGACTAGAGGTTTTGTGAAAAGAAAGAAGAAAAAAAAAGAGAAAGATGTGTGGTTTGCTCTTTTGACCACTGATACAATCCCATCAAAAAAGATGCCACACAATGGGTAAGAGCTTCCTGGATGGCACGCACCAGTGGAGCTGGGAGGCAGCCCAGTTGGTTGGCAGAGTACTTGATTGACACACACAGAGCCCTGGGTTTCACCCTGGGACCACCTACACTAGGTGTGTTGGTGCATCCCTGCACTAAGGAAACAGAGCCAGGAGAACCAGAAGTTCAAGGACATCCTCAGCTGTGTAGTGAGTTCCAGCATAACCTGAGAAACATGGAACTCTACAAAATAAAAAAGTTCATCAAAAATATACACATTTTAAAAAACATATATGTTTTATACCCGTATTTGTGTGACCTCCTAGTGATGCTGTAATCCCAGTATATTCCCCCAGAGAGGGACTTCCAGGCACCACATGCATTCCTGATTTAGCTACCCCACTTGTTTTCAGTCTCTCATACTGTAAAGGGGAATGCCTCACTGTGTGCTCATAGAGGAATTCTTCACTGTGTCTCCAAGTGAGGTCCATGGGCCACAGCATCTGAAGCCGCAGAGAGCTTGTCAGAATTGCAGAGCCTCAGCCCCAGCCAGACCTACAGAATCCCACCTGTGTTTCACCAGAGTGTCGAGTTGATTCTAAAATCCTGGGGACCCATTAGCTAGACTCCATTCTTACTGTCTAGTCTTGGCATTCATTCAAATGATCTCAATCAGAGTTTAAATATTTGAGGAACAACTGGATCAAGAACAGAGAGGGAACACAAGGAATGTTCATGGTAAATGAAGACCACATGAGAATAGGAAGAAGCAAAGTGCTAGAGAGGCCCACAGAAATCCACAAAGATGCCCCCACGATAGACTGCTGGCAATAGTCGAGAAATAGCCCGAACTGACCTACTCTGGTGATAGGATGGCCAAACACCCTAATTGTCATGCTAGAAACCCCATCCAATGACTGAGGGAACTGGATGCAGATATCCACGGTCAGGCCCCAGGTGGAGCTCCAGGAGTCCAATTGGCGAGAAGGAGGAGGGTTTATGTGAGCAAGAGTTGTTGGGACCAGGGATGGATGGAATACAGGGACAAGTGGCCAAACGAATGGAAACACATGAACTGTGAACCAATGGCTGAGGGGCCCCCAACTGGATCAGGCCCTCTGAATGGGTGAGACAGTTGATTGGCTTGATCTGTTTGGGAGGCATCCAGGCAGTTGGACCCGGTCCTGTGCTCAGTACATGAACTGGCTGTTTGAAACCTGGGGCTTAGCAGAGACGCTTGGCTCAACCTGGGAGGAGGGGACTAGACCTGCCTGGACTGAGTCCACCAGGTTGATCTCAATCCTCGGGGGAGTCTTTGCCCTGCAGGAGATGGAAATGGGGGGTGGGCCGGGGGGGAGGGGGGCCACGCGGGAGGGGAGAGAACGGGGGAATCCATGGCTGATATGTAAAGTTGAATTATATTGTAAAATAAAATAAAATAAATTCAAAAAAATATTTGAGGAATCTAAATCTTGGTTTTAGAATTATTTACGTATTTTGTGTGCACAAGTGTGTGCACATGAGTGTGGAGGCCAGATGTCAATGACACCCGGCTTCTTTAATCTCCTTGCACCTAATTTTCTGATACAGGATCCATCCCTGAATCAAGAGCTCACCATGCAGGTAAACTGGCTGGCATCCTCCTCTAGGCTTGGACTATAGGGACCAGAGACTGAACACAGGTCCTCCTGGGTAAGCACTTCTGTAGCACGAATCTTAAAAGGTCTTATTAATAAGAACAAACCTGAGCTAGGTGTTGGGGTGAATGCTGGAAGATCAGAGAGACAGAACAGGCCACAACTACCTCACCTCGCCAGTTCCTCAGCTGATCCTGTTTCCTCAGACTGGAAGCCTCTGAGTCCTCATCCAGAATGAATCTCAGCTGAACTGTTGCTCAAAAGCCTAAAAGCTTAACCAGTTCTAGTTCCTGGTCCTCACGCCTTAAACACCTTTCTGCTTTCTGCCATCACTTCCTGGGATTAAAGTCATGTGTCACCATGCCTGGCTGTTTCCAGTGTGGCTTTGAACTCACAGAGATCCAGACGGATATCTGCCTCTGGAATGCTAGGATTAAAGGCGTGTGCTACCACTGCCTAACCTCTATGTTTAATATTATGGCTGTTCTGTTCTCTAACCCCAGATAAGTTTATTAGGGTGCACAATATTTTGGGGAACACAATATCACCACACACTTCACTGAGCCATCTTCCCATCCCCTCCATCTCATTTTGAGCAATTTTAGAGATAACATTAGAGGCTGATGCTCCATCCAGGTTGGAGTCCTACCAAATGCAGAAGTGAATGCCCCATCATGGAAAAACTTTACTTAAAATCACTGCTTTCCCTCTGAGAAGCAGTTCATGATTGCAGCAGGAAACTGGGAAAACTACCGGGAAGAAAATTAAAATTGTTGGAAGTTCCACCTGAGTATTCAACACTTAATACCTTGCTACATTTTTTTATTTATGCACACACTGAATGCTGTTACCAATGGTAATCACTATTCTATAAAGCTGGGGTATAAAATAGGGACAATCTGTCTCTTTTTCCATATATTATTATTTTCAGGACCCTAAAAATTTTCAATATGTTTTTTTTTTTTACTTTGTTTTCATTTTTGTTTGAGTCTGGGTCTCATGTGCCTACGTGAACACTTGATTCCACCTCTGCCTCCCAAATGCTGGGATTACAGGTGCATACCACACCATTTAATATCATTCAAATGGCCTTATTTTCGTATGCAGCAAAACCATAGTTTCCTCAAGTGTTCTCATTTTCTTGCTTCAGCGTTCTTAGTGTGAGGTTGCAGGCCTGTACCACCACACTTGGCTAACATCTTTTCAACCCTTAGAAAAATATAATCAACATCCTTGCAGATGTCGACACACCAGGCCCATCTTGCCCAACACACAGAGTACCCACCTAATGCAGAGATGATGAGTTTTCTCACAAGTAGCCAAGTGTGATAACCAGATTCTGCCTCTAACCGGCTGCCCCAAGGATGGCTTAGGAGTACCTGTGAGATAAAGAAGCAGGGTACACCCAAGAGTAAGGCGGGGAAGCAACAGTGGTCTGCACATGATCATCAACCTTCTGGGCTGCTCCAAAGGGGGATCTCCTAACAGACGCTTTTGCGGGTCTAAGTGAAGCCTCTGCCAGTTTGTGCTACCTTGTGCTGTCCCCATCGCCATCATCACCTACATTAGAGGTGTGACCCACAGCAAGGCTGGTGGGGTGTGCGCTTGGCTACAGGACTTTTGGAGTTGGTGACTCTAAGCAGCTGACAGCAGGTGCAGCTGGAGTGTACCCAGGCTTTCCCGAGGCTTTAGGCTGAATCTTCACATAAGATTTTCAATCAGATTTTCTGGTTGTCTCAGGAGATTTTCAGAAGTATAGTTACCAGGTCAAGCGGCATAGAATTTTCAGTGTGGTTCAGTTTGGAGGCATGATGTTCTAATTGAGGACTTGCATGATCTTCTAACTCATGCACACACTAGTAAATAATTGAATAGGACTTTGAATTCAAAATCCAGTCATTTGTTTGGGGTTAACATCAATGTATCATGTTGGTATCCAATAGGGAAATGCTTTCTACAGAGCTGAGCCGGGTCACACCCACAGCCTTGCTCTTGTCTGCTCTACCAGCAATTCTTTGTTTTTTAGATTTATTTATTTTGTGTGTGTATTTTGCCTACATGTATGCATATACATCATGTTCTTGACTGGTGCCCTTGAAGGTCAAAAGACAGCATCAGATCCCTTAGAACTGGAGTTAAAGACAGTTGTCAGCCACCATGTGGGTGCTGGAAATTGAACCCAGGACCTCTGCAAGAGCAGTCAGTGCTCTTAACCACTGAGCCATCTCTCTCTAATCCCCTCTTCCCTTTTTTGTGGTTGTTTATGTTTCCTTTTACTTCTGATTTTAGATTTCTGAATTTGTTTCTTTATCATGATATTTTCTTTAAACATAAATCATTTCCACTAATGGAACACTGAGGCCAATGCCCTGGCCTCCTGAACTCTCGTCGCCACATCATCAGATTTCAGTCATCACAGGGACCTGAACCCTAGAAACAAACTTCCCCAATATTATCCTGTCCACTTTGTCCCCAGAGAGTAGAAATCCACTTTCCAGTCCAAGGGCCAGCAAATATCATTTCTGATAGTTTAAAATTTTCTTTTTAATTATGTGTATGGAAGGGGGTGGTTGGCAGATAAGTGCAGGGGCCCAGGGAGTCCTGAGGTGTGAGATGCCCTGAAGCTGGATTTACAGGTGGTTGTGAGCAGCCTGACATGGGTGCTGGGAATGAAACTCAGTCCTCTACAAGGCAAGGTTCACACTCTGCACCACTGAGCCATCACACCTCTCCCGCTGTCCTTCGTTACTTTAATGCAAAGCATGAGATATAACAACAGCACATTCAAGCCGCCCACAAGCTGCCTGCATGGCTGAACGTTCCCAGAAAAGAAACTGAACTGTGCATCGTGTTTTTGTGTTGTCTAAAGTCTCATTGCATTTTGCACAGCAAAATGTCTTCCCTCTAAGTATTTCTTGACATACCTGCCTGGTGCTTATTAAAAAGCAATTTAAACAGCAAAGACAGTCAGTCTTTGCATTTATTTGGGGGGTTGAAATTGAGAAGGTCCAATGTCCTGTATTTTCCTCTTCCATTTGACTCATCTGAGGCTGACTCACTCTTTAAACTTCTTATAGCACTTGCTCTTGAGAAAACCCTGCAAAGAGTGTGGGGAGTGCTAGGGGTTTGTCCTATGGTACCATTAACCTCCCTAACTCACAGTGGTGCCTGCTTCTGCACCCATAAAATTTAGAGCATAAGCCTAGAGTTTAATCCCAGCCCTCAGGAGGTAGAGGTAGGAGGATCTCTGTGAGATCAAGGCCAGCTTGATCTACATAGCCAGTTTCAGGCTAGCCAGTGCTGTATAGTGAAACTCTTGACTCAATAAATAAATAAGTTAATTAATTAATTAATTCAAGAGAATAATGTCAGTTGTCTCATAAAACTGGTAAAACATTCAAACAAGACTAGGTATTGAAAGTTCTTAACACAGTGCCTTGCACAAAATAAATACTAGCTAAGTGCCAGCTCACAAATCAGACCCCCTACTCCAAGTGCCTCAGCTCCTGTAGATGATCTTTGGCTCCTGCTTGCCCAGAAGGTGATGACTCCAGTCACCTTCGTGTTTATCCTGGACCCTGGCTGCCTTAGCTCCACCTCTTATTTCCATCTCAAGAAAGAAATTCTTTTTCCTTGCCAAGACCACCCTAGCTTTTAGTTCTCCCTTCTTCCCTCTCTCCTCCCTTTCTTGCTCTGTCCTTCCTTCCTCTTCTTCACTCTCTCCTCCTTCCTACAACCCTGCTGTCTCAGAACTTTTGTCAGTTCTTACCTTAGTTAGGGTTTTTATTGCTGTGAAGAGACACCATGATCAGAGCAACTCTTGTAAATGAAAACACTTAATTGAGGGGGCTCACTTACAGTTTCAGAGGTTCAGTCCATTTTATCATCATGGCAGGGAGCATGGTGGCATTCAGGCAGATGTGGTGCTGGAGCTGAGGGTCCCACATCTTGACTCAGGCAACAGGAAGTCAACTGACTAACTGGGCAGTATCTTAAGCATAGGAAACCTCAAAGCCTGCCTCCACAGTGACACACTTCCTCCAACAAGGCTACACTTACTCCAACAAAGCCATACCTCCTTATAGTGCCGAATAGTCCCTATGAGATTAAGAGGCCAAATACATTCAAATTACCCAGTTCTCTTTTCTCTTCAATGAGCACATTTTTTTCCCCTGGGTTTCACCCTCTGTTCTTATTGTGAGCAATTCCCTTCTGCCCTACTGCAACAAATCAACCTTAAACACAATGTTTCCATTATCTGTAGCTAAATAATAAACTATTCCATGTCTTAGTGGCTTAAAATAACAAAGTACTTTGTTCTCATGGCTCCTGTTAGGCAAGTACTCAGTAGCGCTCCTGTCCCTCTGGAGAGCTACAGGAAAGAAAATTAAAATTACTGGAATTTCCACTGGAGTGTTCAACACTTATACCTTGCTACAGCTTTTATTTATGCACACACTGAGTACTGTTACCAATGATAATCTTTATTTTACAAAATTGAGACATAAAATAGAGACAATCTGGCCAGGCGGTGGTGGTGCACGCCTTTAATCCCAGCACTCTGGAGGCAGAGCCAGGCAGATCTCTGTGAGTTCGAAGCCAGCCTGGTCTGCAGAGCGAGATCCAGGACAGGCGCCAAAACTACACAGAGAAACCCTGTCTCGAAAATCAAAAAAGAAAAAAAAATAGAGACAATCTGTATCTTTTTCTCCCCCATGTATTATTGCTACTTGGGATCCCCTGGTCTGGGCTCTGACTGTTGGTAAAATTTGACCACACTTGGTGCTGATTCTACAGAGAAGTGGACAACTGAACTACAGGAACACCAAAAGGCAACATATTAGTTATTTTGTTGCTGTGGCGGTAAAACACCATGAAAGAAAGCAACTTATTGAAGAGCTTATCTGGCTTTACAATTCCAGAGGGATGACAGTCCATTATGCCTGGGAAGAGACAGCAGCAGGAGAAAGAACCTGAGAGGTCGCATCTCTATCCACAGGCAGGGAGGAGAGAGACAAAGACAAAGACAGAGACAGAGAGAGAGACAGAGAGAGCAAGGAAGACAGAGACAGACTGACAGACAAGCAGAGAGAGACAGATACAGAGAGAGACAGAGACTGAGAGGCAGAGAGAGAGAAAGAGAGAGAGAGAAAGAGAGAGAGAGAGAGAGAGAGAGAGAGAGAGAGAGAGAGAGAGAACGCAAATTCAGAGCCCTCTCCCAGTGATGTTCTTCCTCCAGCAAGGCTGCACCTCCTAAAGGTTCCACAACCCCCCCAAACAGTGCCATCAATCAGGGACCAGGTGTTTAAGAACCTGAGACTAGGGGGATATTTCTCCTTCAAACCACCATAGACAATAAGGAAGCAATTCTAAGAAAACGACGCCCCTTCTCCCTAAGGTTTCATATTTCTCAGGGTTATGGATGATGGTTATAGGGTTGGGGTGGAAGAAGATATTAAACTCAGTATTCTCCTTAAGAAAAGAAAAAGTGTCTCAAAAAAAGAGAGAGAGAAAAGAAGAAATGGAGTGGATAGGTATAAGATATTATGGTAGATTATTGTATACACTAGTAAACAAATTTAGTAAAATAGCAGCCTTAGATAATTTGCACTTTAATTTGCACTGTTATGGATTCTTATATGTTGATACAAATGTAAACTATTTTTATATTCCTGTTTAAGATAATTTGTATATTGATACAAATACAGAACTATATTTTTTATAATGTACATATATTTCTACTCTTATTTGAAATATTTGTATATTGATGCAAATGTAAATTTATATCTGTCATACTTTATGTATGTTCTACTTCTGTTTAGGATATTCTGTATATTGATATATATTTAAGATTATTGTCATGTTGCATATCACACTATACATTCCTACCTCTGTTATAAATATCCTGTGTATTGTCACAATTTTGAAGTCATCGTTCTTTACCGTACATTTGCTTATAGACTGTTTACCTTGTTTACATGAAGCCTTAGTCCTTAGGTTATTTCGGTAGATAAGACTTACAGATTTATAGTCACCTATGCTTGTCATCTCTATAGTTACGTTAGTTAGGTTATCCAGATTTACAGATACATAGTTCAGATGGACAGGTAATCTTCAAACACTTCATAGACCTAGAGAATATGGCATTTAAATAACTTAGAGTTCTGTTGACGTGAGACATAATTGCTCCTGGCAGCACCAATTTGATCCCGAGAGAACATTGGGCTTCTAAGACATTTCCATTTGGAAGTTTGTCTTCTTGACACGAAATGGCCTACTGGGCAAAGAACTGCCCTTGCCTCAACTGCTGACAATACGAGTGCTGTCCTTCTGGACAAGCGGGACACAAGGAAAAGTGACTTCTGAACTCTTCCAAGACAGGGTAAGATGGTCTTTCAGAATTCCTGCTTCTGAAAATGGTCTGTCAGATACTCTAGGCCTGTAGCCAATTTGTATGCACCAACAATGCTGAGAAACATTAGGTGACTGTCCAGGCTGCCAGCTGTCTCTGTCTACTCTTGAAAGATTCCCAAAAGTTGCTTGCAGCCATCTTCCATTTCTCAGGTACCATTATATTCCTTCTCAGGTCTTTGATGGGATTGAAGACTAACAGTTATAGTTACAACTTAGTATATATATATATATACATACATATATATATATACATACATATATATATATCTTAGTATATATATCTTAGACAGAACATATTAAGTATTAGATTCAGGTTCTTTAGGATAGGACACCTTTTGGAATGATCTTTGTAACATGCCATTTACCTACGCTCTAGACTTCTCTGGATTTTAGTATGTGTTTCTTGCTTGATATTGTTTGCATTGATTGTAGTTCCATCTTATCTAGGTCATTATCCCTCATTACTCCTGGACAATATTTGATAACCATTCCTTTGTATATAGTCTTGTATTAGATTAGAACCTTCTTATTTAGACAAAAGGGGGAGATGTAGTAGGTAGTCATTCCAGCTTTGGTCTGGAAGTTCCAACCCCCATTGAGGCTTCAGTAACTGTCACGTCTACAAGGCGGGGCCGGGAGAGGACCCTGAAGACCCGAGATCTGGATGCGCCAGCTCTCTTGGTTCCTGGACCCTGGATGCTGGAGGTAGACTGAGCAGAGTTCTCCAGAGAACACCACTGGACTATGCTTCACCTTTCCCAGACCCTGCAATCTACCTATCCCTTCATTTGTAAGTTACACCACTAAATAAACCTCCCTATTAACTACGTGGAGTGGCCTTAATAATTTCACCAATACAGAACAGCCAAGACTGTTACACATAGAAACCCTGTCTCTAAAAAAAAACCAAAAAAAAAAAAAAGAAAGAAAGTGGCTTGTCTTCTATCTACTTTTCACCAGAGAGGAAAGGTGGTCCCAACCTTTACTATCTGAGGCAAAATTCCTATGTGCAAGTAACTAAGGTTGACTCCAAGTATTCAGAAGAGAAAGTCATTGAAATGACATTAGCAGAGCCAAAAAGCAGCATTGCTGCTTTTGAACTTCAAGGGTAGTGTCTAAAACCAGGTCCCAGAGCACCCTGAAAAGGAAGGATTCCTATTTCCCTATACCATCAGCACACCCTACAGAGCACTGCCAAACAATATGGTTACTATCAGTTCTCTCTATGGCCACACTCAGCCCTCTCTCTCTCTCTCTCTCTCTCTCTCTCTCTCTCTCTCTCTCTCTCTCTCAGCAGGCTGTTTTCCTCTTGAAAAGACATTTAATTTATTTACTTATTTGTGTGTGTTCTGGTCAGAAGACAACTCCCATTATCAGTTCTCTCCTTCCAGCACGTAGGTTTCGTGAACTGAACTCAACGTCCATTCTCCAAGCCAGCTGCTAAGCAGACAGTTGATGTGGGTGTGTCTGGTGTGTGTGGCACCACATTGCTGCAGCCCACCGTGCAAAATGATGGAGATTTCTAATTTTTGAGTTCTGCTTTGATGAGGCAAGAAACAAGAATCTGGAAATAAGCCAAACATAATAAAGGTTTTGAAAAAAAAATGTAGGATACCCAAAAAGAATGGCAATGTTCACAACTCCCACTCTCTTCCCACTCTGCAATTGTCTGTGGTCTGCCATTCCACTAAAGCTAACTCCTCTCCAACCATGAGGCATTCCTGTGCCTACTAGAGAAGTTAAAGTGTGCTTTGGCCATCAGATGCAGGAGCTTGGGGAAGAATTCCTGTCTGGATGATTTCTTACAGGGATTTCTCCAGAGAGACCAAGTTAGGAAGCTGGGAGAAAAGACGGGAAGAGGAAGAAATGGGGCGGGGCAGGACTCAGTTTCCAAACAAGATGACTAGAATACATCCCACCTGATTCCACAAGGGATCTGTGGGCAGAAGTCAGGCTCCAAACCCAACCCCCTCCCCCCCACCCACCCCCAGCCCCGCCTCTCCTGCCTCTAGGCCAGGGAGCACAGGTCTCATGGTCTACATAGCAATGACATAAAAAGTTAAGGGACTCCTGGCACCTCGGTCATGCAGACGAGGGAAGGCCTAGCCACCTGAAGGCAGTGTTTTGGAAAGACCCAGACTGAATCATGAGAGAACAAAGCACACAGATGCCTGTAGAGCAAACATTTTGCTGCAGCAGAAGGGAGCTATGGTACCAGTACAGCCAGGGTCTGAGAGTCAGCTGCCAATGGGTCCTTCCAGGAGTCTGCCCCACAGCCTTGCCAAGCAAGAAAGGATTCTTGCCCTTAGCTACCCTACACTAAGCCATGATTTTCCCTAGTACCCTGAGCCCACCTTGCCCAACATCCAGATTTATTGTTGGCTTACCCCAAATATGCCCAACCCTCTTTTGTGTCTCAATATTTTCCCTTTTCAGATGCCATGAATACTCGCACTTAGTTTGATCTGCTGCAAAGTTCTCCGGGATGTGGCTCCAAAGCCAGTGGCACTGAGTCTTCCGGGGCCATCTCAGCAGTTCTGGGCAGTTCCCTCATGAGCAACACCATGCTCTACTGGATGCTCTTACCTGTTTTATTACAAATGTTTGTTGTGTAATATTTTGTTTGTGTTCTGACAAATAAAGCTTTCTTGGAGTCAGTGGGCAGAGCTAGCCACTAGTTAACCACAGAAGTCTGGAGGTCTGTACAGAGAGTAAACAGGAAGTGATAAGGCTGGGCAGAGACAGGATCTCAGTCATTTTGGACTGGGGAATGGAAGAGGTAGGAAGCGACTGTGGCTGCTCCCCTGCTTCTCTGATCTTTTCTTGTATAATATTAGTGGGACCAGCCTTAATATTATACATCCCAGGGGCTCAGGAGAGAGAACTACTAACGGTGAGGACTATTTTCGGAAAATAGAATCTCAGCACACCGAGCTCTATAGTCCACTTGCTTTAATTCCTCTGGCATAACATCCTATATACACAGCTTCAGTTCTGCTCTCGTGCCTAGCTCCTTTCTTGCCTGATTTCTCTCTATACTTATCTAAGTTCTATCTTAATTCTCTCAGCTTAATTCTGCCTCATCTAGGTCCTTTTTACCTTGTTCTTACCCAGCTAGGGCTTTCCCATCTGGCTCTTCCTCATCTTCCATCTCGTTCCTCTAGTACTCTCTTCTAGCCCTTCAATCTAGTTCTTTCCCATCTCAGTTTGTTCCTCTCAAGTTCTTACCCATCTGGTTCTTCCATTCTCTTTTCTCTTCTCTGTCTTCTGTGCCCTGGAAGTCCTGGTATATAAAGCCAGGCTTCCAGGGTCAAAGGAGTGGTGATAAGAATCACATTGAGAGGCAATAACTGTTAATTATCATTTGCAACCCCAAAGGGAAGTGACCAATGGGGAAATGAATTAACTAAAGGCTGAATTCGGGTAATATCTCAGAAGAGGGAATCTTATGTGCTCAACTATAGTCTTAAACGTGATTAGTAGAAAATGTTAAGAATCTATAAGTTGCTAGGTCAATGGGAGAAAATAAAACTGTCTTCTTTTTTCCTGTGGCTCCTATTTGTCCAAGCTATCTGATGTTTTTCTGCAGGGTGGGGGAAAGTGTGCTCAGTTGCTAGGCAACCTGTGTACAGCTAGATGCCTCTGGTGATAGTTAAAGGGAGATCTGGAACTAGAGGTAAGATTTGGGAAAAAAGGAAGTAAAGCTTAATTGGCACATCCGCCAGGCCTTCTCAAACAGGTAGCCGGGATGCTTAAGTCTTTTCTTAGAGAGTACAGAGGTATCTCTGATAAGGTACTTTCCTCCATCTGGGGATGGACCTGGCCAGATGCTGCCAATGGTGATAATTACAGGGAGGCTTGAACTGGGGTTCTGGCTGAGCATAGCTGTCAGCGCAGAAGGTTATCTAAATATTCCTAGAAGTGGTTAAGTAAGGAGTTAAAGGTCTATAAGGTTAGTAAGGCTGTAAGAAAGGAGGGTCTGAGCTAAATTGTGTAAAGCTATTACTTAATGTCCACCTGACCTAGGCGGTGTCTCCTTGTGGAATTTGTCTTAAATCAGGAGACTTGCATGTGGACTGTTATTACTGTTAGTCCTTGAAAGTGACTAAGGAAGATATCTGATTCCAGAGAAAGCCACCACCGCCCGGCTGCCTTTAATCCCAGCACTTGCTGAGGCAGGTGGATCTCTGAGTTGGAGGCCAGCCTGGTCTACAGAGTGAGTTCCAGGACAGCCAGGGCTACATATACAGAGAAACCCTGTCTAAAAAAAAAAAAGAAAGAAAGAAAGAAAGAAAAGAAAAAGAAAGGAAAGAAGAAAGAAAGATGTAGCTGGAGTTTTCCTGCCTGGCCCACAGTCAGGACAAATCTCTCTCACCCGCCAGTCCCGCAGCTGCTCAAACCCAACCAAGTAAACACACAGAGACTTATATTGCTTACAAACTGTATGGCCGTGGCAGGCTTCTTGTTATCTAGTTCTTCTATCCTAAATTAACCCATTTCTATAAATCTATACCCTGCCACATGGCTCTTAAATGTTGGAACTCATGGCAGTGGCTGGCAGTGTCTTTCTGACTAAGCCTTCCTGTTCCCAGAATTCTCTTCTCTGCTTGTCCTGCCTATACTTCCTGCCTGGCTACTGGCCAATCAGTGTTTTATTTATACAGAGCAATCTCCACAGCAGAAAGAAAGAAAACAAATCCAGGGTTTTGTAGACACTAGCTGAGCACTCTACTACTGAGCTGCACACCCAGACATGGTCGGCCCCTCTCCATCACTCAGGTCTCAGTTCTCTTAACATCTTTGTCAGGTGACCCCCATATCCTTTCTCCATGTGTTATCCATTGTAAGATTCTATCCATATTCCCCAAAGTGTCCATAACAACCTGAAGTCATTAAGTGGATGTCTCTTTTCTGACTGAAGGAGATTGCCTTCTGTGAATCCTCAGGACAATAGCAATGATTAGATCACCATAAGCATTCCAGTAATAACTGGAAGTGAATAGTTGGGAAAGTGTGGTTTTGAGATGGAAAATCTTACTGTGGTGGTTTGAAAAAAAATGGCCCCCAAAGAGAGTAGCACTTATTAGGAGATGGGGCCTTGTTGAAGTAGGTGTGGCCTTGTAGGAGGAAGTGTGTCACTGTGGGGTGGGCTTTGAGGTCTCCTATGCTCAAGATACTGCCCAGTGTCTCGACCACTTCCTGTTGCCTACAAGTCAAGATATAGAAATCTCAGCTCCATCTCCAGCACTGTGTCTGCCTGTATGACACCATGTCACACCATGATGATAATAAACTAAACCTCTGAAAATGTAAGCCACTCCAATTAAATGTTTTCCTTTATAAGAGTTTCTGTGGTCATGTGTCTCTTCATAGCAATACAAACCCTAACTAAGACACTTATTAAGCCAAATTTTTTAAAGTCACAAAATTATAAAGCAATAAATAAACTTACTTCACAAAAATTTAAGAGCTCTATAGCATAAAATACAAGCATACCAAATCATAAGAAATCCTGGGAACACACAAAACCTGTCATAGACTTATTTATGAGTCTCCACCAGGCAAAATGACTGCCCTTGCACAAACAAGATGGCTCCATGTTATAAAAAGTCAAATGCACTCCTAGATTCCAACAGGATGAGAGGTTGAGGTAGGAGACTTGTAATTTCAAGGCCAGTCTGAGAGACACAGCAAGAGCCTCTCTCAAAAAACAAGCAAAGAAAGGTTGGTGAAATGTTTCAGTGGGTAAAGGTGCTTGCTGCCAAGTCTGAAAAACAGAGTTCAATCCCAGGGACCCACGTAGAAGAAGAAGAGAAACAACTCTGTAGCTAGAGTTTTCCTGCCTGGCCCACAGTCAGGATAAATCTCTCTCACCTGCCAGTCCCACAGCCGCTCAGACCCAACCAAGGAAACACAGAGACTTCTATTGCTTATAAACTGTATGGCCGTGGCAGGCTTCTTGCTAACTGTCCTTATATCTTAAGTTATCCATTTCCATAAATCTATACCTTGCCACATGGCTCGTGGCTTACCGGCATCTTTACATGCTGCTTGTTCTGGCGGTTGCTGGCTGGCAGGCAGGCAGGCAGTCCTTCTGCCTTCCTGCTCTTTTAATTCTCTCTGTTAGTCCCGCCTACTTCCTGCCTAGCCACTGGCCAATCAGTGCTTTATTAGCAACACATTTGCCATACAGAACATCCCACAGCACAACTCTTACCAAGTTTTCCTCTGACCTTTACACGCACGCGTACACACACACACACACACACACACACACACACACACACACAAATAAATGAATAAATAAATGTAATTTTAAAAACAAACAAAACACTCAGAAAAGTTAACTAGCTCCAAGTAAGCAATAGTGGTTTGCTATGTTGCTGTTATATTCCCAGTGAACACTGGAACTGTTTTCTGCACCCCACTTTCCACCCCAGCGATCCCTGAATCACCTGTACACACATTCTGTTAAGAAAGGTGTCTGCATGGATGACCCTGCGAAGGAGAAGTGGATGAGGTCTACATGAGTGGACTGGGTGTGGGGGGTGGGCGGCAGAGGGCGAGGAGTGGGGGATGAGAACATAGGGAAATTGGGAGGGTCAACCTGGAACAGGGACAGAGTGGGAGGGCAAGGAGGAAGATACCATGATAGATGAGGACATCATGGGAACAGGAAGAGGCAGGGTGCTGGGGAGACTCTCAGGAATCCACAAGGTTGACCCCACCTTGGTCTGCTGGCAGTGGTCCAGAGGGTACCTGGACTGGTCTATTCTAGTGACCAGTCTAGCGAATAACCTAGCTGTCATCATAGAGCCTTTGTCCAGTGACTGATGGAGGCAGATGCAAAGATCCAAGCCCAGGAACCAGGCTGAGCTCTGGGAATCCAACTGATGAGAGAGAGGACAGATTCTGCAGGCGAGGGACGTCGAGATCATGATGGGAGGACGTGCAGAGATGACCAGTCACACTAGTGTAAGCTCATGAACTGTGGACCTGTGGCTGTGGAGCCCCCATGGGACTGGACTAGGCCCTCTGGATACAGAAGATGGTTGTTTGGCTCAAACTGTTTGGGGGGCACCCAGGCAGGGGGATTGGGATCTGTCCCTGGTCTATGGGCAGGCTTCTGGGAATCTGATGCCTGTGGTGTGACCTTGCACAGCCTTGGTGCAATGGGAAGGAGCTTGGACCTGCCTAGGCTCAGTGTGCTGGGTTCTGCTGACTCCCCATGGGAGACCTCGATTTGGGGGATGCGAGGTGGCCTGGGAAAAGGGGCTGGGAGGGTGGGAGGAGGGAGGAGGGGGATCTGTGGATGGTATGTGGAATGAGTAGAAAATTTCTTAATAAAGAATAATGGAAAAAAAAGAAAAAAGAAAAAAGAAAGGTGTCTGTCTATTTCCAGATCTTCTAGCTAATCCCTCAGGGAAGAAATGATGCCCTATTAGTCACTGTATCCAAGGGCAGCATGAAGTTTGCCACAACGTGGACATAACACAGGGAAAAGAGTACACAGACTCATGAATAAAGCCTTGCAACAGGCTAGAGTAGATTGGAGGTGCTGCTTTCCCTCCTAGGGACCAGAGCGAGGAAGTGGAGGCTAGTGAGGAGTGCATACATAAGAATGGCTGCTGCTGTCTTTGTTGACAGAAGGAGAGGAATGTCATGGTAGTGAGTGGCTTAAGGGGATAACAGGAAATCATGAAAGAAGTGGAGAGATTGAAATTCACAAGCAAGTTAATCCCCACATGGTTGCAGAACTCTCACAGAGTGGAGGTTGAGTCCTGAATGGCAAGCTTTTTATGATACGACATCTTTGTCTACATTGTGCACAGATGGTATCTTGAATAATCTCCTAAGGTCACTGGGAGTAAGGAGTTGAGCAGGAATTTGAACCAAAGTTCATTTTGGTCTGAAGGTTATTAAATTATTTCTATGCACTGTGTGTATTCCATTTCTACTGTTAAAACCAAGCAGAAGTGGATCAAAACATGGCCTGTATATCAGCTAGTCAACCCTAAGTTCTGAAGGTAAATTAAAGGCACTGTTGAAATGTCTAAGGAAGGGAGGAGTCAGGCTCAAGAAACCTTTAGCCTCATGGATGTCATTAATTTCTGATGTACTCGATACAAATGTGATTTAACAGGAGCACAAAGGGCCTTAGAAGGGTAAGTACATAATTGAAACTCAAGCTCAGAGCTAGAAGCAAGCTAACAATGGGCTTTGCTCAACTCAATTCTTTTCTTGGAAAACACGTTCAAAAATGTTAAATGGTGCTGGGCAGTGGTGGCCTTTAATCCCAGCACTACAGAGGGAGAGGCAGGTGGATCTCTGTGAGTTTGAGTTCAGCCTGGTCTACAAATTGAGTTCTATGACAGCCAGAGCTACACAGAGAAACCATGTCTAGAAAAACAAAACAAACAAATGAACAAAAATGTTAAATGGCTTACCTCATGCCATGCAGTTTAAGCCAGGTCACCCAGGACTGTCAGCCCTTGGCACCACATGGAACATAGTTCCCTTTCTCAACCCCAAGACTGTGTCCTGGATTAGATTAACAACCAAACCAATCCATTTTGCTTAAGCATCTCCTCCTGTTTGGCACTCCTGGTATCCATGGTGTGATTTTACAGATGTCCCGCTGCCCTCAGGTCCAGAAACAGACTCTTCATAGAAATGATTACTGTCAGTCACCTGCTGTAAATACTGGCTCAAATCTTGCCAGAACCCATCTTCCTGATGGGACCATTCCCAAAATGCTCTTGAGAAACTGGAGGGCTGGGTGCCTGCGCCAAGAAGGAAGTCCCTGGTGAACAATCCAACATCCTTCAAAGAAATGGGGTTTGGAACTGGGGTGTGTTTTGCACCTTCCAGGCTGGTGCTTCTGCAAGGAGCTGGTAGAGGAGGATGCTCAGAGGCAAACTGGGAAATTGCTTCCTTCTTGACAAGACTTACTTCAGGAATAATTGATAGAGGCTCATCGCCATTACTAAACATTGTGTTAAGCATCCTTGACAACATCAGATTTCTAAAATGGGAGCCATTAAGGCAAATGGCAGTGTAGGGCTTCATAAATGATGAATTACTAGTCACGGATGAGTGCAGATAACCCGTAATCAGGAGACAGGTGGTAATTAGAAGCAGCTCTCCTTTAGGAAAGCAGTTTTGATTTAGATTTGTGTTTGGATGCTATAGTACCTTTTAAAGCCGGGAAAAAGTGACAGCCTCATGCATAAAACATCTCTGACAGATCTACATGAGAACTTTCTCTACTATGGGTCAAAATCAGTAAATCAAGAGAAAGTGCCCCATCACATATTGTTGGCAATAATTGTCATTGATTAGCTGGGAAGAGAGGGTGGGGCAGAAAGCTTGCATTTCTAAGTCTGATCTTGCCCCACTATTGGCAAGGACTCTTCTCTGACCAGTTTGACCAACTGGGAACTGAGGGTCAGGAGGTCGGTCAGTACCTGCCCAGAGAGCGGGATCGCACTGACACACAGATCTTCATTTTCTGAACCGCTGTTCTCTGCCTGCAGCTACACTCTCCAAGACCCCAGAGATGTGCAGGCGGCAGAGAGGAAATGCAGGCAGTGCTCCCTCCATACTGGCTGCCGTGCAGTCTGCTGGGTGTCAGGTAGAAGCGGATGTGCGCCCCTCCCCCCCAGCAAGACATGTAGTTAGGTTCCCAGGCAAAAGGTACTGGGTGGCAGCATGAATTTTAAAGGAAGGCTAAGTTCATTATTCCTAAAGACTTTCCAGAATATTGGGAGTCCAATCCTATAGTGATGTCTCTAAATACAGCTCTGAGAATTTGCCAACTTATGTTACTAAAGGGTGATGGATCTCTTAGCCTACAAAGATAAATAGTAATAATTATGTCCACATTTGGCTGTGGTGGTGCCCAGATGTGATCTCAGTACTCAGGGGCCAGGAAGGAGGATCAAGAGTCAGAGATCCATTAGGCTACATAATGAGACTCTGTCTCAAAAATACCTCCCATAATAACAATGTTCAACACAGATTTGGTGCATTGTTTCACATCAGGAGACACATATCCTTTAGAGAGGTCAAAATGATAAATGTTTATTTTAATTCTTAAAGTGTATATTTAAATTTATGATCAGCTTAGCATTTATTGAAATGAATGTAGTTTCCTAGCATAAAGCTTAGTTTTGAGAAATCATTTTAAGAATATCAAATTAGAAATATAACCAAATAAGAATCAATACTCACTATGGCTGAGGTTTTATAAGTAATAATTTTGTTCTTGTGTTTTATGCACTTAATAAAGGTGCCTATGTTTCTCTGGGAACTGTGTAATAATTTCTGTGAGTCAATGGGACTGATATGGGTTGGGTTTGGAGTTTGAACACTTTACCCTTTGAACTGAACCTTCACAGGACTTGGACTTCACAGGATTATTGACAGTTGTCTGAAATTCTCCTCTGAATGTTGAGTGATGGAACTTTGCATGTTGTGATGGGGCAGCTGGCCTGGGTAGTCCATGTATCCCTTCCCTACCCTCTATCCAGGAGCAGCACAAAGCTGCCTGTCAAGAGAACATTTATACCGTGGGATTTGGCAAATACTGTAAATTAGGCTTTGGTTTTACCTATTCTAGATACCTAGTTAGTAAATATTTTCCAAAATAAAACTGTATCAAATTTCTTTTTCAATGCAGATGATCATACCCAGGGTTTCATGCATGCTGAGCAAGTACTCCACCCAGGCCACCCAGCCAGACTCCCAGACCTCAGGTAGAAAAGTTCTACTGTAAGGATTGCTAGGTCTCTACACAACAAGAATCATCCATTAAACCACTGAACATCTTGCTTAAGATGACAGTGACAAGACAGTGTGGCCTAGGATCTGTAAAAAGACAGAGTATTTAAGTATCAAAAAACAAAACACTTCTTAAAAAAATGACATTTTATATTTTATGTGCATTGGTGTTTTGCCTGGATGTATGTCTATATGAAGGTATCAGATTCCCTGGAACTGGAGTTATAGACAGTTATGAACTGCCATGTGGGTGCTGGGAATTGAACCAGGGTCCTCTGGAAGAGCAGCCAATGCTCTTAACCACTGAGCCGCCTCACCTGCTCCCAAACAAAACCCTTTCTATTAACTGAAATATTAACTTTTGTAGCACGACAAAAGTGGGCCATTCACTTTTAGAAGAGGCACCTAGAGAGCAAATCTTCCCAGTTACACCAGTAAACCAATTCTCTCTTTATCCCTTCCTGTTACACACGACTGAACAGACTGATGCTGAATGAAATCCAGATCTACAACAAGCATGAAGCAATCATCAAAGAGCCAGGACCCACTAGGATTCCAGCTCCTCTGAAGCTTATTCTGATGGGAGAATAACTGTGTGTGTGTGTGTGTGTGTGTGTGTGTGTGTGTGTGTGTGTGTGT
>CABHPP010125592.1:2435-27716 GCA_902168425.1 Peromyscus attwateri | reverse complement strand
TGTGTGTGTGTGTGTGTGTGTGTGTGTGTGTGTGTGTGTGTGTGTGTGTGTGACAGGACTCACACATGTGTTTCTGTGCATGTGAGTGCAGGTACCCATGGAGGCCAGCAGAGGGCATTGGATCCCTTGGAGCTGGACTTACAGGCAGTTGTGAGTTGCCTGACAAGGGTACTGTGAACAAAACTCAGATCCCCTCTAGCAACTTAACCCAGTGTTTCTCAACCTTCCTAATGCTGTGACCCTTTGAAACAGTTCCTCATGTTGTGGTGGTCCCCCCAACCATAAAATTATTTCACTGTTACTTCATAACTGTAATTTTGCTACTGTTACAACTTGTAATGTAAAAATCTGATATTCAAAGGAGTTGACCCACAGGCTGAGGACCACTGCTTTGACTGCGGAGCCATCTCTCCAGTGCTCCCGTCACTTCTTGCTCCCAGGAGTTTGAGCAACAGAGTGAGACTTTGTCTCACTGAATAAATGAATAAATATCTGTTCTATTTTTTTTAAATTAAAGTCTTTGTTAAAAAATTAAAAAGATAAAAAGAGTACAGATGTCTCAAGAAGGCAATAAGCAAGCTGAAGATGATGTGATTAGGGAGGGGAACAGTGTTGCTAGGCAACCATTCCTGTAACACATTCATATATGTGTGCATCAAGGTTTTCCTAGCACCCATCCATCCTCATGCTCCCCTCCATCTTTTGATATTCCTACAGCCTTCTAGAAATTTTCTCTGGAGGATCTCAAAGTTCAGAACCCCAGTGGCCAACATGATTGGTCTATTCCACCTAGAAATTATAACAAGGCCAAGCATAGTGTGCATAGCTCTAACCACACCCAAGGAGGCAGAAGCAGGAGGATCCAGAGTCGAAGGCCATCTTTGGATGTAGAAAGAATTCTAAGCCAGTCTTCACTACGTGGAAACCTGTTGCAAGGCTCTTCTACCCTCTTCTCAAGCAGAGAGAGAACATCAGAGGGTGTTAAGTCAGTGGTAGGACACTTGTCTAGGATACTCTAGGTCCTGGGTTTAATGCCCAGTAAACCACAAACATACATGGGGCGGGGGTGGGGGGGGGGGGGGGGGGGGGGGGGGACTTCAGAAAGTGCATAAACATTCCACATCTGTCTGCTTGAATTTATACTCCCATACTCCCACGTTCCCACAGGCACTGAGCTTGTCACTGAAGGGCTTCTGATCCCAGGGGACCTCGCAACACTGGGTTGTGGTTTTTATGATTGTTGTTGTTTTGGTTTTGGTTTTTTGAAACAGGTTCTCTCTACATAGCACTGGCTATTCTAGAACTCACTGTGTAGACCAGGCTGGCCTTGAACTCATAGAAGTCAGCATGCCTCTGCCTCCCAAGTGCTGAGATTGAGTGTTGGCCAACATTCCCAGCTTCATCGCTGGTTTTAAGCACATACCACCTGACTAGTGAAATACACCTAGCCCATGGGGAGGGTGGCAAGACAACACTGACTAAGTTGAGAGAGTCACGGTTACTCCTGGGATCCACCACTGAAGTTAGCGGCTGCAGGGCTTCCAACAACACGGTCCGAGGGAACCTGTTAGGCATTGTTTTCTATGAGAGGTGCAATGCACACGTGTCAGATGAAGAAAGCAGAGCAGTGACCCTTCCGGGATGGCCGCAGAACCAGGATTATAATCTAATACCTTCTCTGCCTTCAGTGGAACCTTATAACTGCTAAAAATATTGTTCACCATAATGAAGTTCCTGTGTGGCAGTTCCTCTAAGTACAAACTTACATACATTTGCTTACTCTTAAACACGGTGAATGGAACAAGCCATGAGCCCTACAGCATCTGGCTTGATGCTGTGTCAGTCAAAACCTAAGAAAGAGCTTCAGAGTTGCCGAAGGTCAGATGTGAGGTGAAGCAGGCTCCTGTTTATCCCTGGAGAGCAAGTTTGCTGAGCAGACACAGCTCAACCCACTGGCAAATTCCTCAGGTCAAGTGTCTATGTAAAGAGTTTTTAGACTTTACAAAAACATGTTGATGTAATTAATTAGCTGCCGAAGGTCCTCACTATCATTTTGTTGTTTGTGCTGTCAATCACAGGAAAATGAGCAAGTCCATTCCTCAACAAGAAATTCCTGTTGCTGGCTCTTTCTCTGGGCTGCAATGTCACATTCTATTCTTGCCCTGGGCACAACAACGACGACACACCTAGCAAGAAAACTAATTTCATATTTGCAAACTGGATGGTAATCTTTGCTCCCATTCTATGACTATAACAAAGTATCTATGAATGGATAGTTTATAATGACGAGGGGCAGCTACCAGCTTATCAGCGCTTTCAAGGAAACCACATTCAAACTATCACACAACCCACACCCTCTAGGCCTGTGCCCATTATCATCATGAAGGATTCCTCAGTGAGGTGTGCTATTACCCTGATGCACCCAAAACATAAATATTTTCGGCTAAAACATATAAAAGTTTGTTCATCTCATTGAAAAAGAAGTCTAGCCAGTCATGGTGATGTCCTCCTATAATCAAGATCTCTGCCCAAGTCAATGGATCAATCCACTCAGGTATTAATTGAATTTGGAGTTAGTGGGATATCTTGAGAATGGTTCTGATATAAAAGCCAGTTCAATTAGGTTATGGTCACTCCATGTTTGGTTCATCTAGAAAGCCTTTGTAAGAGGCCTGGTGAATATTGATGCTATGCTCAGAAACTTCCAGCCTCCAAAGCAAGCATTATAAACTCCTCAATCAACTAAATTGCCGCCATCCAAATGAGGTTAAAAAAATAATAAAATTGTTTTTCCTCACACTCTTAGGGCTATCTGAAGAGGGCCATATATTCTCCAGAACTTTCTGTTCACTGTTGTACCCAGAGTCCCCCAAAGACCATCAAGAGACCAAATCCGATGCAAAAGCAGAGTTTGTATTGTTACAAGTTAACTCAGGATTCTCCCCCATCTAACACAGCAGCAGAGCAGGAGAGACCCCGAGTAGAATGGGGCAGGGTTTTTAAAGCAAGTGGGGGCTTAGGGTCTACAGACTACATAGGAACAGACTCAGGATTGGTTTACATGAGTGGCAATCATA
This sequence comes from Peromyscus attwateri, assembly GCA_902168425.1. NCBI lineage: Eukaryota > Metazoa > Chordata > Mammalia > Rodentia > Cricetidae > Peromyscus > Peromyscus attwateri. The sequence goes on along the minus strand of CABHPP010125592.1, from coordinate 24,639 downwards.
TTAGTAGCTTTTTATTGGCCTGGGTTAGTTGGGGGTTGCAGTTATCAATTTTTGGGCAGGCCTGGACAAATCCCAGGCTTTGTCCTTGAGCTGCCAAGGAGACTGGCTGGCCTGGCACATACTGACTGTGAGGGCTGGCTCAGTGGCCCGGGCTTGGTGCATCCTATCTCCCTGTCCCTGCTGGCAGGGGCATCAGTAATTAATTGTCTTTTGTTCATGGTCTTCCCAGAAACTGCTTGCTCAAGTCTCAAGAAACTGAAATTGATGCCTGATCTGCGAGAGAAGACTGAGCAGCCTGTTATGGCATCCATCTGCTTGGTCCTTTAATTCACGTCTTCCAGTTATGCTCTTTTGAAACCCCCACAACCACTCTCCAGAAACTGATACACAATCTTATCACTTCAGATGACCCTCTGTTCTATGGCAGAGAGACTGCTGGAGTTTGAATCTATAATGTCCCCAAAAGGCCTCTGCTAAAGGCCCTATCTCCAACTTGTCTTATCATAAGCCTTGCAGTAAAGGGTTAACTGATCATGGACTAAATATTGCAAAACTGTGAGACAAAATAAAACTCTGTCTTTAAATTGGTGCTCTCAGGGAGCTAATAACCAAGATATATTGTGCTTCTACCCACTAGGAAGGTTCTAGTGCTCTCCTGTTGAAATGCTTTGAAAATTTGGGGGAGAATTTCAGATTGTGTTGCAACCAAACATTTGAATAGATTAGCTAATGATGCTTTTTTTCTGATATATTTCCTAATTTAGCCAGTGCAAAAAAACCTCATTGCTCTCCTGTTGAAATGCTTTAGTTGTCCATTCTGGTGAGGGTGGCAGGCAGAGTAGAAACTTCTGTGAGAGGTTTGTATTTTTAAGAATTCCTCAGTTGTAGGAGTTCTCCACACACCTGCAAGTGTGGGTTGGACAGAAGAGCACAGCAGAGGGAGATATTCTGGAATGTGAACTATGCAGTTGTGTAAACATCATTTCCTTCAGGGATGACTCAGGCCCAACCCTGTTACAGCTTCCTATGCCTGGCACTGAAGGCCCAGCTTCATGGCTGGTTGTGCAGTACAGCATCAGCTCCTGGTATTGCATTTACATCAAGTCTACAAACAAAACAGGATCACTTCTTCAGAGAAGTCATTCACTTCAAATAATAGCATGACGTTGCTCTATAGTCCTTAGAGTCCTTGCTATATTTTTTCTGTCTGGGATCACATAGGAGCTTCACACGCTCTGACCTGCTGTGGGCACTCTTAAGAACTGCTGATGATTCTGAGCCAGAAGAGAAGAGGGAAACAGGCCCACTGGAAAGTCCTATCTCTGGGGTCTACACCAGGCTAATAGATTTGGAGCCACCTGCTTAATTGGTCCAGAAAACATACTCAATATCCAAAGAAACTCACTGTGCACCAAGCCTCTTTCTTGGTGGGAGAAGACAAAATATTCAATAATAGACATTTTTATGGAAAAAGACAATAACCTAGCATTTTTCCAACCATTGCCATGCTATAAGCTATGTGTTTTGAAATATCTTTGATTCATGTCATATCAGAACAGCTAGTAAACCTGCTGCCTCCTGTACTCTGAGTCTATTAGCATAATGTCAAGGGGCAGGCAAGCATCAGGGCATACACTATAACTATGATTCAACTATAGCCTTTATAGACTCAGTCCTGGAACAGTCGGAGTTGAAGGTTCTCTGAAGCAGGATGGCAAAGGTGTATCACTGATCTCATAAGATGAAAGCAAAGATTTCTGGTGTTCTCCACTTACTGAAATGGGTAAAAATCATTAGCTACTGAGATTCTACCTCTCCCAGGACCAGACAGTTGTTAGTGATGCAAAAAGTCCATCCCAGAACAAGCCCGTAAAAACCTATGGGTCAGAGCAGCACCTATTTCTCAGTTGCCCACAAGCCCTATGAAGCAGTAATATGTTGTCTTGATCTTCCCAGACTCCAGGCCAATACAGACAATCCCTATAGCTTAGAGGCAGCAAAACTATTTAAGTTATTCAATCCCAAAGTAACTAAACTTCACATAGAAAAAATCAAACAACAAAAACTATGTTAGAATAGGTGCTTGCTACATACGAGAGGTTTATTTATTTTTTTCTCCATTCACAAAACTTTCGAAAGATGTGGATCTACAATGCAAACTATCATCTTATTAAATATCTTTACCATAATTATACAGGATCAATAAGGCTTTATTTTTAGGTTTTTTTTTTTTTTTTGCACTGGCTAAATTAGGAAATATATCAGAAAAAAAAAGCATCATTAGCTAATCTATTCAAATGTTTGGTTGCAACACAACCTAAAATTCTCCCCAAAATGAAATGTTGCTTTCATCACCTATCAAGCAGATGTGAGCCATACATTCTCAACATCAAAGCCCAAGGAAATTATTATATATCATCTTTCTTCATATCTAGTGGTTTCTTCCAGTTCAAATAGCTACCCTTACTGTAAGCAGATGTATGGAGGAACCTACCAAACATGTACATTTTAATTTTTGTATCCATCCCTGTGTACCCCATACTTGGTCCCTGGTACCCTGATCATGAAGAGATGATACAGGCATGGAGGAAACTATCCACATAGGAGACACAGCACCCTCTGTCAAGGAAATGGCTCTATAGAATATTTACAAATTTCACCTGGGCTTTAAAGTTCCTTTAAATCTCTCTACCTAGCCCAGTCCAGTGACTGGAACTTATTATGAACAATCCATGTGAATCTATTAAATGGATAACAGAATTTATTAAGATATAAATTGAGGAAATACACTCACAATTACAGAACGGAGTAGACAGTAGAAGTCGTTCTCTGATCTGACTGGGAGCGAATCCACCTCTCAGCCAGGAGCCGGAAGAAGGGGCCTGTGTCCCTTCCCGAGGTCATTATCAGAGAGGTCACGTACCACGTCATGTACCACAGCAGCAAGCACTACCTCATTTGGGCCGTATAGCACAAGGTCATGGGCAGAGCAAATACCACTACAGGGGCCCCTGGTCAGAGCCCGAGTTTTCAGTGAGATACCTGTTCAGATTGGGAAATAAACAGCTGTCTAAACCAGCCTCTGGAGCCACTTTGATAATTTAGATTCTTTTTACTGACCCTTATAGGATAAGACAACACCCAGTCCAAGGTTCTAGGAATTCACCCATAAAGCTAGCAGAAGTACACAGCTGAATTGTTACCCCTGGCCCACTCCACTGCAACTCCAGTAAAATACAACGTTGTAAAGCCTAGCAGCTGAGACGCAGCCACAGATGCTCAAGCAAAAGGCAAGAGCACACATCTAAGGTCATGACTGACATTACAATATCAACCTCACATCACAAGTGCCTTCAGATCCCCACAGCAGTGATCTATAAACAGCACAGATACTTCTTCAACTCACTGTACACAATGTTCTTAAATGTTTCCTCTCCTGATATATTTTATTTGTAGATCATTAGTCTTGACCACACTATGATGCCTTCCAACCACAGTCTCATGGACATGCTGAGTTTTATTGCTCGTCTGGGGTTAAAACACCAAATCTGAGACACATTTAAAATACCACAGGATATTAGACCAATGTAGCTAGAGTTTTCTCTCCAGGTCCCGCCAAGCCCGGCAGTCCGACAGCCCACTTATAGAATAAACACACAGACGCTTATATTATTTAAACTGTTTGGCCTAATGGCTCAGGCTTCTTGTTATCTAGTTCTTATATTTTAAATTAACCCATTTCTATTAGTCTATAAGTTGCCACATGGCCCGTGGCTTACCGGTACCTTACATCTCGCTTGTCATGGTGGCGACTGGCAGTGTCTCTCTGACTCAGCCTTCCACTTCCCAATATTCTTCTCCTCCTTGTCCTGCCTATACTTCCTCCTGCCTGGCTACTGGCCAATTAGTGTTTTATTTATTAACCAATCAGAGCAACACATTTGACATACAGAACATCCCACAGCAGACCAACCCATTCTACATCTACATTTCTTTTCAGATTTTTAAAAAATATCTATTTTTAATTATGTGTATGTGTGTGTCTGGAGGAGTATCTGTACATATAAGTAAAGATGCATGTGGAGGTCAGAGGCCTCAATCCTGTGCAGTTGGAATTACAGGCAGTTGTGAGGTACCCCAACATAGGTGCCAGGAACAGAACTCAGTTCCTCTGCAAAAGAACAAATGTTCTTAACTGCGGAGCCATCTTTCTAGCTCCTTTTCAGTTGTTTCATTCTCTTTAAAATGGTTCAGTGTCAGGGCTGGAGAGGTAAGTCGGCAGTTAAGAGCACTGGCCTCTTTTAGAGGACTCAGACTGAATTCCCAGCACCCATGTAGAAGCTCACAACTATGTGTAACTCCAGTTCCAGGAAATCTGACACCCCCTTCTGGACTCCTTGAGCACCAGGCAGGCACATGGTGCACAGATATACATACAGACGAACACTCATACATATAAAATAAAAATAGACAAATCTTTTAAAAAGTTTAAATTGGTTCAAAGTCATAGCCAGTAACTGGGCATGGTGGCACATGCTGTTTAGGAAGTGGAGACAGGAGGATTATGAATTCAGGGCCAGTCTGAGCTCCATAGGCAGACTCTTACAAACAAACAAACGCCCCCAAAAGCCAGCCAATCACAGTGACAGATAGTGTCCTATGCTCCCTGCAGGTGGTGACCAGGTGCAGCTGGAGGGCTTGTCCCTAGAGTACAAGTGGGACTGTCACCTGTTTCCTCCATTTAGGTTCAAGGGCTGACTCTGAGCAGCCGCATTTCCTGTAACCCTGACCTTACGGTTTATTGAGGTGGATGTCTGTTAGTGCTATGTGGGAATGTCTTTGTATCATCTGGTTTTGTCGGGTTGCCAGTCAGTAGGCCCTGTGACCTCAGTCCCCACCAGGTCAGAACACTGCACCAGCCCAGATCAGTGACATTTTCTGGAGTCTGAGTCTTCTGCACATGTGACTGGAGGAGCCTTAGGGCAAGCATGTAACTACTCCTGAAACGTGGTCCTGAAGTTCACCAGGATCTTAGCTTTTGACTCTAAAGGGAATTAGAGGACCCACCTCTAGATGTGGCACTTTGGCATGAGGGTTACTTTGAGCTGAAGACAACTAAGAAATAGCAGATATAGGAGGAATTATCTGCCCTAAATCGGGACGTAAATTTCCTTTTGTGCCAACGCCCTTTCCTGGCTTTCCCTTGGCACCAGGAGGAAGAGAACTGCCCTTCTCACTGGAGACAGAAAGTCCGGCACCAAGACCAGTTTACATAAACAACCTTTGCCAAAATAGCCCTTATCTTCTGCCAGGCTGGGACAGAGTTGTCCCCACAGCTCACCACTCTGACTAGCCCTAACTTCTGGCTCTGAATTCTTCACCCTTTTCAAGGTGGGTTCCCACTTCTGTGGGGGCAATGGTAGTTCTTTTCTATGTGCATGGAAACCTCTGCTTCTATTTGTATGTCTTTGTCAGTTAATTCAGAGAACTCAGAGGGAGAGGGGAAGTTTCTTCTCCTGCCCAGGATGACCACTCTGTGACTAGGAGTTGAGAAGTCTAGATTTGGCCAACTGCAGAATCCCACCAGACAACTGGGGCATCAGCTGGCATGACAGGGACAAGCATTCCTCAGCTGCTGAGCTCTGTGAGTGAAATACTTGTTGGGAAAGTCCAGATGTTGTTTGTTTTAATCTGACTAGTGGATATTGGGATGGAAGATATTCTCAATGCCACAGTTCATCTACTTATTTGTATGGGGGGGGGGCAGACCAAACCCTCCCCACCAAGCATGCTAAATGTGTACTCTACCACTGAGCTACAGTCTTAGTCCAAACATTATTTTTGAGATGAGACTCATCACACATACACACACATACAAAAAACAAAACAAAACAAAACTCTGTATTAATTAGAAAGAGTTAGAACATCTAGTTATCACTACTGAGCAACTACTAGTAGGAACAAGGCTGTTTCAAGTTGAGCACTATGATTCATCTTTGGACATTATGATGGAGCCCAGATAATTCTCTCACAGCCAGGATTAAAACTCACAGACCTGAAAAGGGCAGGCAGCAAAGAGTGTGGAGGTCTGTTTTACCCAGCTCTGAAATCAAAGGAAGGTGGAAGCAAGGCACACAGTGTACTTTCTGCACATATCTGCCTGACGATGTCTCTCCATTCTCAGATGACTACGAATGCCTGGCGTTAGCCATTCATTCACCTCTGAAGCAATCCTTGCATATTACCCATCAGTTTACCCAGCCACTACCCTGTTAACACCTGAAAAACAATAACAACAACAAAAACTTCAAGGGGGTTCATGAAGCCTCCACCCTTCACAAAGAACTACAGGCATCTAAAGTGTGCTGACAGCGAGGGAAATAGTCTTCCCCAGGGAAGAACACACCAATTGGTTATCCAATACCAAACAGTGAGCACTGAAAAAAAACATATAAGTAACATTATACAGACTAAGCAGGTTGTACTTAGGAATATATATATATAAAGACATACATACATATATATAACACACATATATGCATATGTATACATATGTGTGCATGCATGTAACAACAATTAATGAAAAAGAGGCCATGAATTTGAAAGAGAGAAAGGGGAGGTGTATGGAAGGGGTTGGAGAAAGAAAGGGGAATGGGAAATTATGTAATTATATTACAATCTCAAAAAATAAAAGAAGTAAAATATAATTTCAAGGAGGGCCAGGGTTGTAGCTCAGTTAGTAGAGTGCTTGCCTAGCTTGCAGGATCCCTTGGGTTGGATCCCCGCATTGAATAATCCTGATACTCAAGAGGTGTAATCCTTGGCTACATGGAAGCCCAAAGCCAACCTGGGCTACATCAGGCAGACAGAAAGTATGGAGAGAGGGATGAGGGAGGGAGGGAGGAAAGGAAAGAAAACGAAAGGAAAGAGAAGGAAAAAGGGAAGGGGGAGGGAGAGAAGAGACCTGAGAATCAGACTAGGGGTAATTTACGGACCTTTAGAAGTAGAGGTCTTCTGAGAAGTCTGCAGATCACTGAGGAGTGCCCTCCAAGGAGTGTGGGAACCCAGTCTGTTCTTCTTGTTCTCTTTCTCTAGGTTTTCTGTGCCACACACTATTCCGCGATGTACCACCCCACCAAACCTAAAGTTATAGGGTCGTCTGCTCTTGACATTGAACTAAAACCAGCGTCCAAATTCTAACCACCTTAGTTATGTCATTGTTATAAAGGAAAGCTAACTCATGGAGAGGCCAATATTTGGATTTTGAACAGGATCTCATGTAGCCCAGGCTAGACTAGAACTCACTAAATGCTGAAGATGGCCTTGAACTTCTGATCCTCCTGCTTCCACCTCCCAAGTACTGAGATTAAGGGTGTATGCCCCGAGGCCAACATTTAAAGTGAAATTCTGAAAATAGTACTGGACTTTAATAAATAATTATTGTCAGTGATTCTTTTCCAAAGTTCTTCCATTCCTGTTTCTCCCAGGAGCAGAACACCACTCTTGTCTGATGCATCTTTTAAAAACAAACAAATTTGCTGAGCAGTGGCGGTGCACACCTTGGATACCAGCACTCGGGAGGCAGAGGCAGGTGGATCTCTGAGTTTGAGGCCAGCCTGGTCTACAAAGTGAATTCCAGGACTGCCAGGGCTACACAGAGAAGCCCTGTCTCTGGGAAAACAAATAAATTTAAAAAATATATATTTTTTTAAACCACTGCAGAAGGGGACTGCAAGACAAAACTAGCAGTAAACTCAGTCTTAGGATTCAGTTTTCAAACTGAATCTCCTCAAAGTAGGATCAATTCTGATATATACACATATATATATATATATATATATGTATATATCAGAATTCAGAGAATTTTCACTTAAAAATTCCACACTGGTATTAGCTTGCTCTGCAGAGATGATTTAATCAGGTGAGGAAGCCTTGGTTCCTAGGCAACAGAGAAGATCCAAATACTATAAGAGGCTGACCCCTGGGCTGTGAGTTGTTTCTGGGACCTTGAGCCATTCTTTGCTCATGTTCCCATGGCTCCTTGCTCTGGTAAATGTAGCTAGCGAGTGCAGCCTTGTTTTCAGAAAGCACTTCCTGAAAGCTACCTGCCAATAAAATGTATAATTAAAACATGAGGTGGAAAATTATTTAGCAATTTAATAATTGCCTACTCATTAATATACATGTGTGGTCTTGGCTTTCATGCATTAATAACTAAGAATTCTTCAATCAGAGTCTTTGAGAATATAAATTAGGGCCAAATTTATGTTCTATATTAAGGTTGGAAAAATATGCAAATCTCAAGAGATTCCAGGACTGAGAGCTACAATTTATATGGAGATTTATATAACTTTGAATATAATTGTTCTTCTGCCCATGGTTATTTCAGACTAAATTAGTCTAATTTAAGTATATCCTGAAACCTACTTTGCGTCTCATTAGGAGATGGTCCAGGAGTCCCTTAGGTTTCACACACCAATCCTGCGTGACTTATTGTCATCAGCCTCATCATCAACAGTGGGAGGGTGAAAACCTAACTAATCAATGAATAGAGAGGTTAAGCACCAGTAAACACTGGGAATCCCCCTCCCTTATTTCCCTGGTGACATCAGCATTCATTTTTTGTTTTTTTTTTGTTTAGACAGGGTCTTATATGGCCAAGGCTGATAATGAATCCCTGATCCTCCTGTCTCAGCCTCCTCCCAAGTGTTCTAACTACAGGAATGGGTGACCATGCCCAGCTAATCAAAATTTATATTGATCCAGACCCAAAGAGCTTATAAGCAGTTTGGGAAAAAAATTCTCAATTCAACTTTTTATCTGGGGATAAGAAAAGTCACAATTTTGTTTATTATTGGTGCTTTTGTCTATTTTTCTCTTTCTCCAAGATGATTTGGGATGCTTCCAACAAATAACATTTTTCCCTTTATTAATCTTAAAATCATCTCTGATGGGTAAAACCCTGTTAAAAACAACAAAATAGAGGCAAATACCAACCACTGTTAATAGAAGTCACCTTTAGTGATCTAAATATACTTTCGAGCAGCTATTGACAACAGGTATTCAGGGCCTTAGTCGTGTGGACACTGGGAAGATCAAGTGGAAAAGTGAAGTCAATTATTTCTCTTAGTTTACAAACCATTCTGCAAAATCCAACAAGTCTTTTATAGCAAATGAATTCATCCTGGTTATTTTGTCTCGCTGTTCCTGAGGAGACGAGCAAGGCCTCTAAAGTATTTACCAAGGAAGTTGGACAAGAAAAAGTTCTAAGACCACATCTATGAACATTTGATGCAGAGCCATTAGTAATATAAATATCCCAATGTTTAGGTATTGAAGAAGTCAGCCACATTGTCCCCTAGGACCTAGGTGCCTGCCTTTGTTTACCTCAAGTAAATGGAGATTGGTTGGAAAGATGCCTACGGCCTGAAAGGAAAAGCTGGTATTCCCGAGAGTGGCATTTGTGTCTCAGGAGGAGGGATCCTCGTTAACACTGAACATCTCCCTGTCAGCCTCTCTACCCTGAGTCCTGGCTACACACAATGCAGATCTTTCAAAAAGCCAATTTTCCAAACAACAGATCCCTTTTTCCTACCAAATTTTAGCAACCATTTGGGCCTAGAATTTACTGAATAGCAACGAAGCCATCAATCTTGGCGTTCAGGTAAAAATACACTTGGGGTTTACCCCAAGATGTAGCCGGGATGATCAAGAGTTGTATTCTATGCTTGGATGACCTCGGGGTGTTTGACTTTATCTGAGTACTCTGCTGAAGACTGAGTGTCTGAGCCCCCCCTTGGCAGCTGGTACAGAAATCCTGCTCTCCAGATAACCATATCAGTTACTTTTCTATCTCTGTGATAAATGCCTTGGCCCCAAAGTAGCTTATGAAGAAGGATCATTCTGGCTCAGGCTTCAGAGAGCAAGCATCAGTCATGGCAGCAGGAGTCGTGGCATCAGGAGAGGAAGCCTGGAGACTACATCTCCAAACCTCAAGCACAAGCAGAGAGAGAACGGAATAAGGCAAAGCCGTCCCCCAGTGACATACTTCCTCCAGCAAGGCCATGCCTCCTAAACCTCCACAACAGCACAACCAACTGAGGACCAGTGTTCAAACACTGCAACTCATGAGGTACAATTCTCATTTAAACACCGCAGCAGAAGGCGAGGGAGTCATGAGGCTGGAGGGGCACAGATGGGACAGGTCCCTTAGAAGGAAATACATGAGAGCATGCTATTGTCCCTTTCTTCTTTCTATCAGCTGTGGCAGAAAGGAAACCTGAGTGTTGGCTACTTCAGTCTTCAACTTAACCCACCTGGGAAGAGTTGCCACAATTGGGGATTATCTCTAGCACAGTGGTTTTCTATCTTCCTAAGGCTACAACCCTTTAATGCAGTTCCTCATGTTGTGATGACCCCCACATAAAATCATTTTCATTGCTACTTCATAACTGTAATTTTGCTGTTATGAATTGTAATCTGATATGCAAGATATTGGTTACGTGATTCCTGTGAAAGGATCATTTGACTCCCAAAGGGGTCAGTACTCACAGGTTGAGAACAGCTGTTTTGTCGGCTTGGCTTGAGCATGTCTGTGGACATTTTTGTTTTTTGTTTGTGGGTAGCATCAGCCTGGGCTGGTGGTCCTGGGTTGTATAAGGAATCAGTCTGAGCAAATCAGTAACCAGCACTCCTCCACATCCCTGCATCAGTTCCGTCCTCTAGATTCCTGCCCTGGCTTCCTTGATGGACAACGAGCTATAAGATGAAATAAACCCTTTACTTCCCAAGTCAGGGCTTTATCACAGCCACAGAGAAGCTAACTAGGGCAAAGTGCAAACCAGGAAGCAAGCACGAGCAGCACCACTCATGCAGAAAGGTTGGCCTTGGCCTTCACGTCTCCAGACCGAAAATTTCCAGTTTCCTGTCTGAGCAACTGTGTGTGCAGCTTGTTATGGCTCCCTGGCCTGTTGAGTAAATGCTCAACATGAAGAAGCACTGCCCCCGCTTCACTCTGAGGTGTGTCTTGTGTTTTCAAAGTGCTTCTTCTCAGCATCCCCCCCCGTCACCATTTTCCCCAAACATCTTTCACTTAAGTGACTTTATTTTCATATGCAGTTTTAGGACAAGATAATTGCACCCATAAAAATTTGAAGAGTGGATGGAAATATGGACCACAAAGAATGTGTGCTGTAGATTGGATCCACAATGTCTCCCAGAAGCCAAATGGTGAGGCTTGGCTCCAGCTAGGGGGTGGGACATTTAGAGTGATGTCTAATGAAGGCCAGGAGGGCACAGACTGGAAGAGGATTGGGACTCTGGCCCATTCCTGGTCACATGAGTACTGTAATCTGCATGACCCCTCCACAGGTCAAGAGCAATAGGGCTGTCCTGGTTACTTCTGTGTAGCTATGATAAGATACCATGGCTGACAGAACTTGAAAGAATTTTATTTGGATCTTAGTTCCAGAGGGTCATAGTTCCATAGAGACAATGGCCATCATGGCTAGGACCATGGCAACAGGCAGTCAAGCATGGTGCTGGAGCAGTAGCTGAGAATTTACATCTGATCCATAAACATAAGGCAGAGAGAGATAGACCTTACTAGGAATGGCATGGACTTTTGAAAACTCAGAGCTCACCCTGACTATCACACCTCCTCCAATAAGGCCACACTTCCTTAATCCTTCCTAAACATTTCCACCACTGGGAACGAAGTATTCAAATATATGAGCCTATGGAGCCATTCTCATTCAAACCACCATAAGGATCAAGCTTCCAGATACACAAAGGTCCAAACTGTCAGCAAAGAAACATTTCTTCTTTCTTTCTTCCTTCCTTCCTTCCTTCCTTCCTTCCTTTCTTTCTTTCTTTCTTTCTTTCTTTCTCTCTTTCTTTCTTTCTTCCTTTCTTTCTTTCTTTCTTTCTTTCTTTCATTTGGTTTTCAAGAGAGGGTTTCTATGTGTAGATCTAGTTACCCTGGAACTCGCATTGTAGACCAGGCTGGCCTCAAACTCACAGAGATCCACCTGCCTCTACCTCCTGAGTGCTAGGATTAAAGGTGTGCACCACCACCGCCCAGCCACTTTTCCTCTTTTTAACTGGATCATCTCATGTACTTTGTCACAGAACCAGAATGTTGACCAACATAATATGCATCTCAAAGAATAACCATGAACTATGTGTCTTCCTTTTTAAAAGGGTTTTATAAACCTCCACTGTTATATCCAAACTGTACACAATGCCCAGGCTATATCCACCTTCCAATTATTTATCATCTTTGTTAACTCATTATTGTTCAGTAGATTTTTTTCATGATGGTTTATTTTAATTGCCAACTTGATTGCACTTAGGACATTGGTGACTGACCCACATCTTGGTCTCTAAGAGTGCTTCTGTAGAGATTTAACTGAGGAAGGAAAATACACCCTGAATGTGGAATGCACTGTCCTGGGGGCTGGGGTCCTGGAATGACAGAGGGACCTGAGCTGAGGGGCAGCATGCCCCCCTCTGCCTGCTGAGTGGATGAAACCAGCTGCTGCTGCATGCTCCCACCCCCAAGCAAGGAACCATTAGTTCTGGTTGTTCCTGAACTCACTATGTCCAGGTTGGCCTCAAACACAAGAGATCCACCCACCTCTGTCTCCTGACTGCGGGGATTAAAGGCATTTGCCATACATCCAGCTCAAGTAAAACTCTTTATCACTGAGGCTTGAGAGATGGTCCAGTGGGTAAAGTACTTGCTGTTCTAATGTGAGAACCTGAGTTCAGATTCCCGCCACACACATAAACACTGGGTGGGAATGGTTGGCTATCTATAACCATAGTGCTTAGAAGGTGGAGACAGAGACTCTCAGAGCAAGCTGGCAAGCTAGACTAGCCATCTTAGTAAGTTCTGGGTTCAAACAAGAAAGCCAGAACTGCTTCAATATATAAGGTAGAGTGTGGTGGTATTGTGTTCCCCAAAACATTGTGCACCCTAATAAACTTATCGCTTTCTGGGATTAAAGGCGTGAGTCACCATGCTTGGCTGTATCCTTGAACACATGGATTTCTGCCTCTGGAATGCTAGTATAAGCTTTTTAATTTTAGACAAAAAGAGAGGAAATGTGGTGGTATTGTGTTCGCCAAAATATTGTGTACCTTAATAAACTTATCTGGGGTCAGAGACAGAACAGCCACAATGTTAAACAGAGGTTAGGGAGTGGTAGCACCACACCTTTAATCCTAGCATTCCAGAGGCAGAAATCCATGTGTTCAAGGATACAGCCAAGCATGGTGACTCACGCCTTTAATCCCAGAAAGCGAGTCTTTAATCCCAGGGACTGGTGGTAGAAAGCAGAAAGGTATATAAAGTGTGAGGACCAGAAACTAGCAGCATTTGGCTGGTTAAGCTTTTATCTGGTTAAGCTTCAGGCTTTCGAGCAGCAGTTCAGCTGAGAGCCTTTGGGATGAGGACACAGAAGCTTCCAGTCTGAGGAAACAGGATCAGCAGAGGAACTGGCAAGGTGAGGTAGCTGTGGCTTGTTCTGCTTCTCTGATCTTCCTGTGTTCACCCCAATAACTGGCCCCAGGTTTGATTTTATTAATAAGACCTTTTAAGATTCCTGCTACATCTAGAGAGTGATGGAGGAAAACGCCCAGCATCTACCTCTGGACCCTATAAACATGTGTACAGCATATACATCCACTAGTAAACACAGGCATGCCCAAACTCATTCAAATGTGCATGAATACATGCACACCACACACATAAATAATATGTCCAAATGTATGCAAACATGCATGCATACATGCACACACCACATACACATATACAAAGAAAATAAATAAAATTCTATATCTTGTTCAGCCTCAGGTATTTTGTTACAGCAGCATAAAACATACTCATACATGTTAGGGTATACCAGACTTTTTCTTTTGGGCCACCAACCAGCTCCCAAATCATGGCATGGAGACTTATTGGTTTTGAATGCTCAGCCTAGCTTAGGCTTGATTGGGGAATGTCTTTCTGTACACTGCAAATATGTGTTACTCTGGTTGATAAATGAAGTCATTTGGCCTATGGCAAGGCAGCTTAGAGGCAGGTGGGAAATTCAAAGAGAGAGACAGGAAGAAGGTAGGGGCAGATGCCAGGCAGCTGCCCAAGGAGCAACATGTAATGGGATGCAGGTAAAGCCACAGAACATGTGGCAATACATAGATTAATAGTTATAGGCTAATTTAAGATAAAAGCACTAGCTAGCAAAAGGCTTGGGCCATGGCCATGCAGTTATAATTAATATAAGCCTCTGTGTGTTTACTTGGGGGACACGAGTGGGAAAGATTTGTCCTGACTGCTGGCAGGCCGGGACACAGGAACTCTTCCGACTACATAGGCTCATTTCTGGCTAGCTCTTATAAATTAACCTGTTTGTCTACCTTTTGCCTTGGAGCTTTTTACCTTTCTTTCCTTCTGTCTATCTTACTGTCACTGCTTCTTGTGTCTGGCGGCTGCCTGGCTTCTGGCCCCGGGCATGTCCCTTGTTCTCTCCTCCTCTCCTCTCTTCTCTTCTTGTTCTTTCTTTCTCTCTCTCTCTCTCTCTCTCTCTCTCTCTCTCTCTCTCCCTCTCTCTCCTAGATTTCTCCTCCTATTTATTCTTTCTGCATGCCAGCCTTGACTATCCCTCTTCTGCTTAGCTATTAGCCATTCAACTCTTTTTTAGACCAGTCAGGTGCCTTTGGGCAGGCAAGGTGAAACAAATGCAACACATCTTTAATCAAACAGATGTAGTACAACAAAATGTAACATATCCTTACATTGTTAAAAAAAAATGCAGCATGAACAAATGTAACACACCTTTACACAGTTAAAATAATATTCTGCAGCATAAACAAATGGAACACATCTTTGCCTACGTAAAGTAATAATCCACAACATTAGGGCATCTTTGCCACTCACTGCTCTACATGCAGCTTGTGCACTGAGAACCAGTTCTTGCATAGACTCTCAGGTTCCAGCAATAACAGGTACTGAGGTTGCCAAAACTGCACCAACTGACCCCTCTCAAGCCTTGGGCCCCTTTACAAAGTGAAGCTGTAGATGTAACCAACCGTCTTATTGAATAAGAAACACAGAGCCAATGTAAAGATAAAAGCCCAAGAGGTCAGAGCTAAGAGCCTTACCCTTCCTGCTTCAGCAATCCTCTTCAGCCAAGAGAGACCTACTTCCTGTGTGTTTGTCTTTATATAGACTTTCTGTTCTGCCTTCTCATTGGTTGTAAACCCAACCACATGACTGCCTCATCACTGCCTGTCTGTACAGACCTCCAGGTCTTCTATGGTTGGTATTGAGATTAAAGGTATGTGTCTCCAATGCTGGCTGTATCCTTGAACTCACAGAGATCTACCTAGCTCTGCCTACTAAGTGCTGGGATTAAAGGCGTGCACCATGAACGCCCAGCTCTGCTATGGCTTGCTATTAGCTCTGACCCCCAGGCAACTTTATTTATTAACATAAAAATAAAATCACATTTCAGTACAAATAAAATATCACCCTATTAGGCTGTGACTGCTTCCTGTTGCCACTGAGGTGCAGGGCATTCTGTATGCTGCATTCCTTCAACCTCTGCTTGGGGACCAGGGATTCCTGAGGTCTCCAGTTTGAGGCAATGTGGCTAACTTAGTTTCTTATTTTCAGTGGTGTTTTGGTCCCAGTTATCCCACAGAATTTGCACCTTTCTCTTAGACCCAGAAATTACTGGCTTGTTGTATTGCTCATTGTGTTCCACACTATTTTCTGCACTAAAAGATCTTTATCTTGTTTTTTAAGACAGAGGAGGCATGCTTCTGTGATTTATGTGTTTAATAGTTTCATATGTGACAGGTCTGAGTTTGCAACTAGAGCTAGGAAGGGGCTTGTACATATCTGAAACCACAGAGCAGTTTTGACTGGCATGGAGGAAGGATTCCTGAGGAAGGTCATATGAACTGAGCTTTGAGCTGAAAATTCAGATGGAAGCACTGGAGAGGGCTATGAGCTCCAGTCTGGACAAAGAAACTCACAAGCTATGTGTTAGGAGGGTGAAAAGACCGATTTTAGTTGGTACACTCTGTGTGTGTGTGTGTGTGTGTGTGTGTGTGTGTGTGTGTGTGTGTACCTGAGCATGAGTCCGAGGGAGTTTAAAGTGAAAGGGAGACTAGAGAAAAGAGCCCAAAGATGTTGACTCACCTAAGGTCATTCAGTTCTGCCCCTTCTAGGCACCAAACTTTAATACAACTAAGAGGGAAAGGAGGAGGAAGAGAAAGACCCTCTGAGGTTAGGGAGGGGGAGACAGAGGACAAGGAACAGGCAAAAGGGAGGAATGTGAAGAGGGGCATGAAGAACGTGGGGAAAGGGTGCAGTACTTTTCTTGTCACTGAAACCAAATGCCTAACAGAAACAATTTAAGGAAGGAAGGATTTATTTTGACTTAGGTTGAAAGGGACACAGCCCATCATGGCAGGGAAGCATCACCACGGCAGGGAAGTTATCATCATAGTAGAGAAGTCATCTTCATGGCAGAGAAGATGTCACTATGGCAGGGAAGGTGTCATCATGGATAAGGAAAATGTCACCATGGGTAGAGAAGACATCATGGCAGGGAAGGTGTCCCCATATCAGGAAAGTCACCATCATGGCAGGGAATGTGTCACCATGGATAGGGAAGGCATCATCATGGCAGGGAAGATGGGAAATTTTCCCTGGAGCAAATGTGTTCTGAACTGTGTAATGGCATTTATGATACTTGACTCTTGTGAATATGATGAATGCAAGCTCCATAAAATACAAAGTTGGCACACATATTTTTAATGTCTTTTCAACAAATAAATTGCACTCCATTGAGGAACTAGACCATGGTTCTCCCAAACAGGGCCTTACTGCATATATATAGCATCCTTTTCCTTTCTTATCAGAGATGCCCTTCTCTATCAAGGATCTTCTCACTGAGTGGTATTGAACTCTGACCTTTCATTAACTTTGCTTATTTCTAATTTTTAAAGTGACATCTAGTCAAGACTTGCTTTGGGAAACACATGCATAAGGAATTTCTTGCCCTGTTCTCATATTGCAGAAAGCAGGGTTTCAGATGCGGTGATCTTTCCTCTTCAAAGGCTGAAAGGCTGTGATTTTGGTCCCTCCTATTTTTTTTAAGATTTAAGGTATGTTAAGCAGGGGATCCCTAACAGAGCCAGTGAGTCATACATGACTCAACACAGTTTCACTTGTTTCATCATTATTACAATGAAAAAGCAAAATTGGTGCAAATGTCAAAGGATAGGGAATTATTGAATCCTCACATGTGCAAATGTGTGTATAAATCACTACTGATTGAGGGGGTCAAGGATATTTAATAACAGGAGGACTGTCTCTTGTGGGATGTAGGATGAGACTATACACCAGGTCAAAGTTTGCTCAAAGTTGTAAACTTCATTTCTATTTCAGGGTCTCAGTGAATATTTATTGAGTAAATAGACAATGAAAACATTAACTTAGGAAGATGAGAATTCAAAGCTATGTGTATATTTTAAATTAAACCATTGCTTCTCAAATAAAAAGACTGTAGAGATCCTGTCATAGTTACTACAAACAATATTACAGAAAGGATTTCCTCCTTGTGGCTTTATCCATGTAAACATAATTAAAATGTATTTGCTTCTGAGAGCTGAAATTTGTTTCCCAGGTGCTAATGCAGAGTCTTGAGAAATGAGTTGAGAGTAAAACAAAAAATAGACAGCCACTCTTCTCCGCGATTCTGTGATGCTTCGCCGTGTTCCTCCAGATCTGTCCTTTGTTGCCATAGTGATGCACTCGCGATGTGAAATTTCAATTGTATCAAACTGGCTTTCTTTCAAGTTTCAATAACTTGCCATCACCACCCACTTCTCTTTCAAAGTGTTTAAATCCTCCAGTCACTGAGGCCCTTGACAGCAGCATTTGGGGTGCTGATATGGGAGATGCGGACTTAGATGGAAAGTGGGAGTGGGTAGAAGTCATAGAGAAAATAGGATTTGAGAATACGTTAACATCATAGAAAGTAAGTCTCAGTGGGGCAGTGATGGCACATGCCTTTAATCCCAGCACTCAGGAGGCAGAGACAGGAGGGTCGCTGTGAGTTCAAGGTCAGAGTGGTCTACAGAGCAAGTTCCAGGACAGGCTCCAGAGCTACAGAGAAACCTCGTCTCAGAAAAAAAAAAAAAAAAGTAAGTCTCTACTTTCTCCAAACAGCAATATATTCTACCTAACAAACCATAGACTTCTACTTTATAAGTGACATAATGATGGGTAACTTGAGTCTTTATTTAAAATGAGAATAATATGAGAATGAAGGGGTATAGTCTGTATTAGACCTCAAAGAACATCCCTAATATAGAAAGAGTCTTTACAAAGCAATAAGACAAAAATGATAAACATTTGACTATCATTTGGATATGTCTACCATGGGTTCATGTATTGAAATTTAGTGCCCCTTGTGAGGTATCAAACAGGTGGATAGTCAGCTGGAAACTTAATCCAACTCCATGGTTGCACTGGCTAGTTTTATGTCAACTTTATACAAGATATAGCCCTCTGAGAGGAAAGAACCTCAACTGAGAGAATACCTCTGTTGCGGCAATGCCCGCGGTACCATAATCCATTCACCATGTCTGAGCGAGGGGCTGTGGATTGAAAAAAATAAAGAGACAAGAGACAGCGAGTCATTCGCGCACGGCAGAATGCCAAATGCCGTTTATTGAAGGAGGGAGGAACCTTAAATACAGGCTTACAGCACAATGGAGGATCCCCGGAGGGCAGAAGTTCACTACCAAATGTTCTACATTCTTGCATCTAAGCTGTTTACACCAAATGCAGGATACACAAACAAAGAACCTCCGGTGAAGAACCTCTGGTGATAAGGAGGTGAGAAGAAGCCAGCAGGGAATCAACATAGGGAGGACATCTGGTCAAGGTCAGCAAGCAGGCAACAATTTACTCAAATATGGGGAGCCAGGGCCCTACAGGTCCCCCTTTTTACTAAAAAATGAGCTTCTGACTTAGGTTGCGTGGGACATCAGCAGGTCACCTTACCCATCATGGAGACACCTGCCCAGGCCACACAAGTGCTCTGTCTTAGGTTGGTGACCGCCCCCCAAGCATTACCTGTCTCTGAATACTCATTATCATACAGACTCAACCACGTGAGCTGTAGAGTAACTGCTGCCAAAGATCTCAAAGTGGCGCTGGGCTTGCAATCTGTGCGACACAGAAAAGACCAACAAAAGTCCTAACCCACCCATAGCCAGGAGGCTAAAGGCAATTGAGCCATTCCCTTCCTTAACGAGCCTTACTGCAAATTGAGTCCTTGTAAGGTGGTATCCCATAGGCAAATGGAACTTGAGTTTTAAAAATTTTACAACTTTCAAAGCCAATTCAAATGTATAATTGTAGAATTAAATTTATCATGCCCAATAGAATGAATGATTAACTAACTGTGGTAGCTACTTTTGCAGCCAGGGTCTCCATTGTGCTAGCTGTAGTAACCAATTATGAAATAACAATCCCAGAAACAATAGCAGCAGTGGCCACCACCGCTATAACAGCAACAACGGCAACAGCAATGTAGATTCTCTTCTGGAGCGTGTGGGCATCATCTGTGTCTGTTGCCATGGTCCACTGCTATGGACACAGCTCCAGGAACACGAACCGCCAAGGCCCATTTTTCTCAATCCCAGCATGACTTAAGCTGGCAGCTCTGCAAAAGAATAACTGAGAACCATAAAGAAAAAAGAACAGACAAACAAGGAGCAGAACTAATGGTCTCATAATGTCTACGTTCAGGCTCACAAATTATAAGGTATCTTCAAAAAGGCTAGATGAATTTCAGGAGGCCAATAAAAGTTGCACAGAGCCATTCCTGAAAAGGTAGGTACTACACCAGCTTGAAGAGAATTACTAAAATGAAAAAGGCTTAGCTGGTATGCTATTGTTAACAAATGAAGGTCAGTGACCTTCAGAGTTATCCTTAATTTCCAAGGTGTCTGGGTGACACATTCTCAACATTTTTGAAAAAAGTTACCATACATTACCTTCTGAAGAATACGATCACATGACTACAGTTTCTAGGCTTACATTAATGTTTGCCAAGGCTAGCCGTATTGGGCTCTCAATCCCCATTGGCATCAGAAGAGGAGAGTTTTTCACGAAGGCCCAATAGGTCTCTGCCATGTCAGGATTCAGCAGCAGCCACAGGGCACACAGTGCTCAGGAACCCAAAGAGGAACCTCATTGTCCTGTGGAAAGACACAAACAGATCCCCGGGCCCACACCAACACCGGATCGGGTCCCCTCCAAGTCCCAGTAGAAAGATCCTTCCATCGCACCAGAGGATGATTTGCAACAGGAGCCCTCCAGTGCTTATCTGCAGTGGATACTCCAGCAGAATCCACCGATAAAAAATTTAAAATATATAAAACAAGGGAAAGAATAGAATGTGGAGAGGAGAGATGAGCCCCTAGCTCCCCCCTTTTTACTTTAGCAATATATGTTTTTAAGGTACAATGGCAGCATTCTACTACAGCCTGTTCTTGAGGATTATAAGGAATACCAGTCTTATTAACAATAGAAAAGTCTCGGCAGAATTTAGAAAATCCCGTACTGCTATAGGCGGGACCATTATCAGTCTTTATGCATTTTGGCACTCCCATATAGGCAAAAGCATGAAGACAATGATTCTTTACATCCTTAACCTTTTCACCTGAGTGGGCAGAAGCAAAAATTAGAGAAAAATATGTATCAATAGATACATGGACATATTGTAATTTTCCAAAGGAAGGCACGTGTGTGACGTCCATCTGCCACACATGATTAGGTAAAAGTCCTCGGGGATTAACTCCCAAATGAGGAACAGGTTAAAATTCAACACAAATAGGACATGATTTAACTATCTGGATGGCTTGTTCCCAGGTTATGCCTGTGTGATGACGAAGAGATCCAGCATTAAGATGATAACGTTGATGCAACTGAGTAGCCTTTTCAAAGGCAGAACAAATTAATGTGACAGCCATACGAGTAATGGCATCAGTCCTCTGATTACCTTCGCTTAGAGGTCCAGGCAATTGGGTATGAGCTCTAATATGGCCCACATAAAGGTTATGTGAACGGGACCATATAAGTCCTTGCACTTGTAATAAATATTTATGAATGGGAGAAATGGATGGTATGTAGGCTGTTGTCTCTAAAGGCATAATGGCATGTGCCATATATTGACTATCAGTATAAATATTTATATTCTTATCAGAAAACATCTGTAAAGCAAGCAACAGTGTCTGTATCTCTGTTATCTGGGCAGAAGTGCCCTGGACTTTTATTTTCTTTATTATGTTACCAGAAACCATAACAGAAAACCATGTGAAGTGCCATCAGTAAATACCACACGGGCCTGAGGAATAGGAGTCATCTGTACTATCTTGGGAAATATAACAGGATGCAATTTTAAAATTTACATACGTCATTGGAGGGGTACTGAGTATCAAACTGGCCCTGCATGGAGCATGTCAATATGGTCCAATCATTATCATTAGCTTGTAATCATGTTATTTGAGACTGGGTGTATGGGGTCACCACAATATCTGGCTCCTTACCAAAAGTTTGAACACTGATCTTGATTCCCTTAAATATAATCTGAGCAACAGCCTGTGGATAAGGAGTAATGGTTTTTGCTGGAGAAGCTGGGGAATATACCCACAGAATAGGACCTGTTTGCCAAAACACTCCAGTAGGTGAATGAGTAAAACAAAATGTTCATGACCTAAATAATGATAGGGAAAAGATACCTGTACCTTTTCCAGGGCTATCTGTAAATTAGCCAGGCTAAGAACCTCTTGTAATTTAGAAAAGGCATCAAAAACAAGTTTTTTATCTTTAGCAGCCAATAACATATCATCCATATAGTGAATTATATAAACATCTGGAAAAGATTTTCGAACTGGAGCTATGGCTAAAGACACATAAATTTGACATATAGTAGGGCTATTGGCCATTCTTTGAGGCAATACCACCCACTGATATCTCTGATAAGGTTCTTTAAGATTTTCTGAAGGAACACTAAAAGCAAAGTGAGGATTGTCCTCGGGATGCAAAGGAATGGTGAAGAAACAATCCCTCAAGTCAACCACAATTAAATGACAATGTTTAGGAATTGCCACC
>CABHPP010125589.1:29901-41721 GCA_902168425.1 Peromyscus attwateri | reverse complement strand
AGAGGGGGATCTGTGGTTGGTGTGCAAAACGAATTTTTTTTTTTTTTGGTTTTTCGAGACAGGGTTTCTCTGTGTAGCTTTGCGCCTTTCCTGGAACTCGCTTGGGAGACCAGGCTGGCCTCGAACTCACAGAGATCCGCCTGCCTCTGCCTCCCGAGTGCTGGGATTAAAGGCGTGCGCCACCACTGCCCGGCAGCAAAACGAATTTTTAAAAAAAGTTATTCTTAGCAAAATCAAGAAAAACAGAAACTTAATTTTTCTTCTACCCCATCTTCATTTTGATATGAAATTGAAATTTGCCAAAGAGAATGCGTTAGTCTCCTCCTGCACTGGCTGCATTTCAACCCCGCTTGGCCCTTAACAAGTGAAAGGACCTGTGCCCCACAAAACCAGATGGTGGGGGCCGGTGGAGGCGAAGCCAGCTCTCATAATTAACTTCACGTGGAATTTTGTTTTGGTGTAATTCAGATTCTTTTGTTGCTGTTTGTTTTTTAAAGGTGTTGCCTTTAGTCCTATCTTCTCCCACCCAAACCCAATCAATCAAATTAGCAAGCGAAAAGGATGCTCTGAACCTAGGGCCTGCTTGTATCGACTCTTTAATACCAGACGCATAATGTCAGTTCTTGTCTTACAAAAATGTCATCATCCGGGTCTCTAACTTGTTTGGATTTTGCCTTGGGATATAAACTAGGGAACTTTTTAAGTGACTGAAGATTTTTAAGGAGTTATGAGATTTTGAACAGTAGGTGCTGTTCTAAGGAAGGATTTTTAAAAAAAATCTTAAAAGTCAAGCCTTCCCCTTTACCCAATTTCAAGTTTTCTGAATATTGTGAAAAGCTGCAAAGTGCCGTTGGTTGCTGGGTATCAGGTGTTTTCCAATTATTTCGAAAGCATGCGCAGTACAAGCAAAGCTGTGTCCATTTGTACTCTCTATGAAGTCCTTTATAAGGACGAATAATTTCTGCCTTTCCAGGTCTAAATGGTGAGTGCAAAGAGGCAAAAACCCACAGGATAATGACAAAAATAAGGAGAACTCCTGTCTTGTTCAAACCCAGACAGAAATTTTAAATTAGCTCACTATGTGATTTGACTCATTTTCTGAAAAATTATTAAATCAAAACTTCACCTCATCCACTATAGAATAAACATTCCAATTCCCTTGAGTGTAACTATGTTTTAACAGTTTAATCATTTGTAATTTTCTTAAAATGCAAAAATTTCTAAAAGTTGAAAGTGAACATCCTTTAAATATTACGACTTTTCATCATACCTTCTGTACTCTAGTATGAAAGGAAGAGAGTAATACAACTGTCGAATGTTAAAAGCAATATATATCTCAGAGTATAATGTTTGTATTTGTGAACTCACTCTTAAATAAATATACTGCACAGAGTATTAACAGTTATTTTCAGTATGTTTGAATTTATATCAGATGCTAGACAAGAATAAACAGATTTTTGAAAATAAAGTCTGATGTGAAAAATTACAGTAATGTTTACAATACCATAAGTAAACTAGTGAGTTTATGAATCAAGTTAGATGTCTGAACTGAGGAGCACAGAAACTGTAAAGGAAATCTTGCTCTGAACAGTGCAGGCAGCCTGAAGAAAGACACATGAAAAGAAAGGAAATTACTGAAGCCATTATGCTCACAACACACCCAGCTGGGAGTCCAGCTGCTCAAGGAAGCTTGTGGCTCTTGATCTTTGGGAGTTCTAATTAGAATACAAGTAGAAATATAACAGAAAATGTGAAAGAAAGATAAATTTCATATTAAGCTTAGCTCTGTCCTCCTTCTTTAAATGGCAGGAGAGACAGACTTAAAAAAAAAACTGGCTATTTAAGCAATAAATAATTTTATAACACATGACTTCAGATACCAATTAGAATTCATCAAGAGTTCCAATATTCTGTCACATGATTATCCCTGCTTTCAGGTAAGCATGCCTATGAGCAGCTGCTGGACTGTATACTGTGTGTTAAAAGCCACTCTGTGTGAATAAAATGGCATGCACTTAGGAAGCATTTATAGATTCCTTAAAAAGCAGATTTTTCTTCCATTTAGCTCTTGCTATATACTTCTTCAAAGGTTTTTGCAATGGATGAGTCTTCATAGGATTATAAATCAGGGTGTATTGAAATAAATGCTAAAGAAATTGAATCTATGGTGCAACATTTTGCACAATGATAATCACCAGAGCCTGAGAGCATATAAATGTGTGACTAATTTATGTTTTTATTTTAAGGAAACCCCAAAATATGTGCACATATATTTTCTTATTTATAGTACTTCAAATTACTTCTTTACAGGTTTATAGGGTCAGTGTGACCTTCCCAAGGTCTGTGCTAATACACAAAAGAACAAAGTCCAAAGCAATGGCCCAGAAAATTAAAACAAAGGCAAAACCAAAAATATAACAACTCATACTTGTTTGCAGTTTTCTGAAAATTTCAGGTGGAACATGTACAGGTCTAAATTTAAGTGAATTCATGCTGTCACTCGACCTCGCATTGCTAGGGAACCTTATTGTTTAAGGTTGATCAGTATGCATGACAACGTGTTCTCTGATTGATCAGTATGCAGGGTTGGATTACTCTAGAGAACATTTGGGCATTTCCACTATGTCCTGTGGATTAACCTGCAGAGTGTGCATTTTGGAGGGCAGGTACTAGGGGAGGCAACAAAAGTGACTTAATGGTCTGGCACTGTGGAAGTTTGATCAACTCCCCCTGTGGAGGTCAAAACCATCGTACGATATCATTTGCAATATGACAATGACCCCAAAGCTCTTTGGAAATGAGTGTTCCTTATTGTCATTGTACAGCAATAAAACCTGATTAAACAAAGATAAGTGATATTTATTTTTAGTTTTGCCATCATTCACTAACCCTGGCATTTATTCAAATCTATAGCTTTTCTTATGGTCATGTCTATTTAGTGTTTATGTGTCATCTTTAACTTTTAGGACTGGAAGTATCTGAACATCTGGGTTATATTTCACGACAATGATTTGACAATGTTATTAGTAATAAGATTCTCAGCATCTTTTCCATCCTTCTGTCTTTCCTTATTTGTTTGTCTGCTTCTGTGTCAGGGTGTATATAGGAAGAGGTAGATAGTGTCTTACCATCCAGAGCAGAGGAGCCTAGAACTGCCTTTTCTCCAGCCTCTGCTATCCAAGTGGTGGTACAACAGATATGTGCTGCCACACACAGCTTATGGGACTCTTTCCACAAAGGTTGCAGTCACATGATCTTTGTGACCTTAGCTTTACCCGATGACTTAAGAAGGTAGTTGAGAAAAACAGTAGAAATTTAGAGCCTTTCCAAGAAATTTGTGTGTGATCATCTGCTGTGAAAAAGAAAAAGAAGGAAAGCAGGGACAGAGGGAATCTTCTATAAGTCATTTTATGTACCTTCTAAAAATTAAATGTGAATTAAACGTTGAAAATCCTAGGTTGAATCATAGGGATCTTTGAAAACTCTCAAATTTTTATATACTTTTTGGATTAGTTTAAATGTTTGACATTGGATAATCTCAGTGAAACCTAGAGAGGGAAGGCTGCTTGGGAGGTAGAGAATCTTTTAAAAAGATGTGTTTCACTATGAACTATAAAAGTAAATTATACTAGTAAAGAAAAGTCACAATGAAAATTTACAAGAAAAGGTATATTTAAGAGTGTTATGTGTAATAAATCTAGAGGGACCTATAGAAATGAATAATAAAGACCTTGAAAATTTGCTTTGTGGAGTAAGTGCATAGAATGGAGGGGATTATTTAAAAATGACACTAATGATTTGAATTGAATATATTCAATTAACATTTTTAAGTCCAAGAGGGTGAAGCACCCAGTTCTGGAAGGGCGTGGCCTATGTAGCTTCTTTTTCTAGACTACTCAGTAGGTACTCCAAAGTAGTACCTATATTAAAATAGGAAATTAATTTTAACCACAACAAAATTTATTTGTTTCCATTTTCTACTTCTAATATGGCAAATTCCCTTCACAAACACAAATAAGCTATTTAAAGAAAGGTTAACATATTAACCTACCTTTAAAATCTACTACATTTTATTTTATTATTAGTTACCATCTTGAATCTTAGGGAATTTAAGGGTACAAAAAAAGAAGTATATATGGATGACAGCAAAGATGTTGAAACATACAGGAAATTTTCTAGCATTGAAAACTTAATCATTTTGTTGCCTTTATTTTCTATGGAAAAACTCTAAGACTAAAATCACAATTAGTTTATTAGACTGTTTTAATTTAGTGCAGTAGAGAGTAGTTTCAGTTATTCCAAGTGATAGAGATATGTATTACCCAGAAACATTTTAGAATACACAATCACAGGGATTAATTAGCTAGTAAATTTTTATTAAGAACAAACAAACAACAACAAAAAAAAACAAATAAACAAACCAGAAAAGAAAAATGTACCAAGATCAGTATTGACTAGCTTCATAACAGAGTTGGGTATCACTGACATGAGCATTGATGCTGGAGATAGTATTTAGAGACATCACCCAAACCTCACAGTCTTCTTTAGTGCCCTAGCAGCTGTAGAAGTGATTGCTTAACAGCTGGCTGGTGGGTCCAGTGCTTCCTTCTGGCTGCTCTTCCCAGGAATAGCCATGCCCTTTCTCACTTATGTGCATTCACCTTTTGTCTCCATGCTTCTACCCATTCATGTATTCTGGTTGCTCACCTTTGGCTGAATTGTGACCCTTTTCCTTCATCGCAGCTCTTCTAGGGATGTTATCTATTTCAATGACCTCTCTCACCACCACTGTCTTGCTTCATGCAGAATCTGCACTTCTTTCTGAGTAGAATCCACAGTAGGACGTTAGAGAGTGAGTCACCTTGTTTAGTTGTGTTTTAGCCCTGCAAGTGAAATCTAACTGGCACACAAATGAGAAAACAGTTGTTCATTTCAAAGGATGATTGTGGTTTAGATAATGTGATGGTTAAGTTTTGATTGTGAATTTGACACAAAGTAGAATCACCAAGGAAGGGAGTCTCTACGCTGAACAGTCTGGGGTCATGCCTCTGAGGGATTTTATTAGTTAACTTAATTGAGGTGGGAAGACCCTCCTTGAGTGCGAACAACATCATTGTTTTGGCTAGGCCCAGCAATGAATGAAAAAGACAGAGCAGGCTGGATAGGAACATGGCATTAAGTCAATGCTTTCTGCTGTTGACTGTAGATATAATCTGACTAGCCGCCTCAAGATCCTGATGCTTTGACTGTTGCAGGATATTTGATCACATTGTGACACTTAGAGACTGTGTTAATAAAGTTAACCTTGAATCAGGGAATGGAGCCAGAAACTAGCTGACAGGAATTACCCATAGAGAAGCCAGGAAAACAGATAGAGAGAAGACATACAGGAAGGAGTAGGGAGGGACTAAGAGACTGTGTAGTCTCTTCTATCCAGGAAGTATGGAGAGAAGGACAACTGGTTGCTCCTCTATAATGTTTTGGTCTATAAGGTTTTTACCCCAATATCTGACCCCCTTGTCTTTATGGGTCAATAGAATGCTAGAGACTTCATTAAAACCTACATATCCCCATCATGATCCTGATGCACTTGCTTGTAGAATCCTACTTCTCTATCCTTGACTTGACTCCTGGGGCTCTGCCTGGTATTTGGCTGTGGATCTCTGCATCTGCTTCCATCAGTCATTGGAGAAAAGCTCTGTGATGGCAGTTAGGGTATTCACCGATCTGATCACTAGGGTAAGGCAGCTCAGTTCAGGCACCAGAGAAAACCAAACCAAATTAGTGGGAACTCATGAAAGTTGGATCAATGGCTGTGGAGCCTGCATGGGACTGGACTAGGTCCTCTACATGGCGAGACAATTGTGTTGCTTGATCTGCTTGGAGGGCCCCCTGATGGTAGGATCATACTCCATCCCTAGTGCATGAGGGGGCTTTATGGAGCCCACTACCTATGATGGGACACCTAGTGTAGCCTTGAGGCAGGGGGAAGGACTTGGACTTGCCTCTACTGGATGTGCCTCCCCATGGGAGGCCTTGTCTTCTTGTGGGGGGTGAATGCAGGAGTGGTTTGGGAAGGGGAGGCTGAGCAACTGGGAGGAGGGAAGAGGAGGATCTTTGATTGGTGTGTAAAATGAAAAAGAAATTGTCTTAATTAACAAAAAACACCTTACATATCACATATAATGACTGTGGCAGAGCTGGGGTCGTGGGACCATAATTCTCTCCATGTCATTGCCTAAATGGCCATTGGGGTGCTAATTGTGAAGCTGTTGGGCCACAGATAGTAGTTAAAATATCAGTAGATTTATGTGCAGCTGCTAAGCTGATAGACAAATAACATCTAAAGTTCCAACCTAGAGCACGACCATACAAACAGAGAAACCATGCCAGCTGGCACCTCTGAAGTTGGATGACACTCTTACAAGGCTCTGCTCCAGCTGCTGCTACCACAATCAGCTGTTGCTCTTTACAAGTCTCTGCTACAGCCTCCAACATCATTCGTGGGGACTCCTTACCGGGACTCCTGAAGAAGGCTCTGCTCCAGCCACCAACACCATTTGTGGGGACTCATCAAGGAATCCTGAAAGCTGTCTCATGCTCAGGAATTGCAGAAGGGACCCTAAGCTCGCTGCTGACATATTGTTGGTGACAAATTGAGAAGTCAACGGATTTGGTGGAACACCCAGGAAATTCTTAAGGAGGGAGTTAGGTAATATTAAAGCAGAAAAATCTTTCCCATGCTAAGGATGGGAGATATCACAATGCAGGGAATTAGGACTCTATTCAGTGCTGCTTTAGATGGCTTGAAAATAAGAGCAGAAAATGGAACAATAAAATACTTAACTGAGACTGACATAATACTGATTATAAGTATGATCTTGCTGGTAATTAACATTTTATCAGTAATAGTCATAATGATTTCTTGTGCCAAATATTAAAAGTTGACTGATAAGATACAAGCCTTACAAAGACTTATTAAAGAAAATAATAAAAATACTCACACACAGACAAAGGAATTTAGACAAGAACCTGCTGCACCATGGCATGATGAAACTGAACAGGGGCAGCCCAAGCTTATTAGAATACCAACCTTAGTTTATCCAATTACTATACAAGAAAGACCAACACACAATAGACACCCTGAGGTTATACAGAGGTTAAATGGAATCCTATATAAATGTTAGATTTGAGGTGATTTAAGGAAGCAGTCACTTCATACAGTATGCATCACCCTATGTGAAACAGATGTTAAATTCATGGACAATGCAGAGCAGAATTATCACCCAAGACTGGAAAAAATTTAACTATGGCAATATTGGAAGCTGGTCCTCAGTTACAATGGAGAACATAGTAGAAAGAGGAAGATAGGGCCATAGAACAACAAAATAGGGCTAGAGATATTGATATTTCCCAGATCATTTTTTTTTTGGTTAAGGTTAGTATGCTAAATTGCAAAGACAGTTTGAATTTGATGATCACATTTTGGCTTTATGTCATTTAGCAGCCTTGAATGTTTGGGACAATGTTAAAGAATCAGGAAAGAGGTCTGAATCATTTACTAAAATTACACAAGGCTCCAAAGAAACATTTATTTATTTTTTAGAAAGATTGACTTAAGCTGGAAATAGAATAGTATCAGGTCCAGAAGTCAGACAAACATTAATTGAATCTTTGGCTTTTGAAAATGCTAATCCAGAATGCAAAAGGGTGATTAGGCAGGCCTATAAAATTAAGATAAGTACCAATAGATGAATGAATTAAAAATAAATCTGATATTGGATATCACACTTACTATGCTACTTTAAGAGGGGAAGTGATTTCTAAAAATTTTAATAAATATCAAAATGTCATATGTTTTAATTGTGGTAAACAAGGTCATCTGAAAAAGGATTTTATGCAAGGCACTCCTAGAAACAATGTTTTCTGTAGAGACAATCCAAATAAAAGGCCCCAGCCTTCTGGAGTATGCAGAAGGTGTGGCAAAGTCCAGCTTTGGATTATGATGAATGCAGATCAACAGAGCACAGGCAAGGTAACCATTTACCATCAGGAAATGCCTTAGGGGGTCCTCCTGTAGGTCCCAATATCAAATTTGGCTCAATCATTCCTTGTCAACATTGGAAAAACTCATTCACAGGGCAATTAAAAGACTTACTGGTTATCGTTAAAAACCATACTCTTCTGGATATGACCAAGGACAGAACAGCCTCAATATATGAAACAAAAAATTCAGGAGAGACCTTAAAACAAGTATTTTGGCAAACTTCCGTGAATGAGCAAAGACCAAAGCTAAAAATACAAATAAATCACATTGTAATTGAAGCTTTGGTAGACATAGGCACAGATGTAACAATAATTTCACCAAAATATTGGCATCCAGATTGGCCTTTTTAGGAGGTAAATATTCAGCTTCCAGGGAATGGAACTTATCTCTTGTCAAACAAAGTACAAGGTGGGTTGAGTGTATAGGGCCAGAGGACAGATAGGAAAATTAAAGCTGTATGTGGCTAACTTAGCAATGAATGAATTCATATTAATATGATTTGTTACAGCAATGAAAAACACAGATTAACATTCTTCCAATCTCAGAAATAAACCATAAAATAAAAAATGCTTCTGAGACAAATATTAAAATATGTTATAAGGAACAGTAACAGACTATTCAGGTTGTACATAAGCAAGGCACAACAGCTGTTGACCTTTCAAAGGTAACAACTGCCTCACCTTTAAATTAATTAACTGACAAACCTATGTGGGTAGAACAATGAATGGCCTTTGACATCAGAAAAATTACAGGTACAGAAGCATTGAATTGTTCTACATATGGAAGAATCTACCAACCCTTGGAATCTCCTATATTTGTCATTAAAAAGAAATCTGGAAAATGGAGAATGGTAACAGATCTGAGAACTGTAAATAAGGTCCAGTCAATGGGTTCTTTATAGCCTGGAATTTCCTTGCCTTTCTTATTACCTAAGGGATGGTCTATTGTAGTGATTGATTTAAAAGACTGTGTGTGTGTGTGTGTGTGTGTGTGTGTGTGTGTGTGTGTGTGTTTAACTATACCTTTACAAGAACAGGACAGAGAAAAATTTGCCTTCACAGTGACCACTTACAATAATTCTCAACCTGTTAGAAGGAACCAATGGAAGGTCTTCTCACAGGGAATGTTAACTCTATTTTGTGTCAATATTTTGTACAACATCCATTAGAAATAATCCATAAATAGTTTCCTCAATCAATACTTTACCATTATTTGGATGGTATCTTACTGGCTGATTCAGAAGCAGATACCTTAGGAAAAAAATGTTTGATGAAATAAAGAGAATTTTGCCATATTGGAGATTACAAATTGCTCCTGAAAAAATACAAAGAGGAAAGTCTATTAATTACCTAGGATATAAGATATGTTTACACAAAATTCAAACGCAGAAAATATAAGTCAGGTGAGATCAATTTTGAACTCTTAATGATTTTCAAAAGTTGCTGGAAGTTATTACCTGGCTACAATCCACAATTTGATTAACAACCAAAGAACTAAGTAATTTATTTCAAAACTTACAAGGTGATAAGAACTTAAATAGCCCAAGAAAATTATCAGCTGAGGCTGAGAAAGAATTGTCTCTGATAGAAAAGAAATTATAAGATACACATGTGGATTCCTGATCAAGAGCTTGATTGTGTTCTTATTTTACCTTGTAGTCATTCTCCCACAGGAATTCTTATGCAGAGAGAAGATAACATTTTAGAATGGATAATTTTTTTTTTACCACACAGTAGATTAAAAACTTACATACCCATGTAGAAAATACTTCTGAACTGATTCTAAAAGAAAAATTGAGACTTCATGAACGAACAGGAATAGACCCAGCAGAAGTTGTGGTACCTTTTACTAATGCTGAAATATCCTTGTTATGAACAGAAAATGAACATTGATAAAGAGCTTGCAGTAATTTCTTGGCAGAGATTAGCAACAAAGCCCCAAAAGCAAAAGACTTCAGTTTATACAAAGTACTAATTGGATCTTCCCTCACCTGGTATGAGGAACACCAATTTCTGGAGCCTCTACATTCTATATTGATACAAATAAATCAGGAAAGACAGTCAGGGAAAATAAGTAAAAAAGCTCAAAGCCCTTATGATTCAGTTCAAAAGTCAGAATTATATGCTATTCTTAGAGTATTATTAGATTTTTCCAGAACCTTTTGTTACAGTTATTGACTCTCAAGATGCAGAAAGTGTTATTCTATATACTGAAACTGCTGAACTTGTTCCAGATGATTTGGATTTAACTTTGCTATTTGTTCAACTACAACCAGTAATCAGAAATAGAAATCATCTATTGTATATAACACATATCAGATACCCTATGGGTCTGCCAGGGCCTCTGGCACAAGGTAATTATGAAATTGATCAACTATTAGTAAGAAATGTGTTAGAAGCCTTAGAGTTTCATAAGAAACATGATTTTAATAGCAAAGTTTGAAATAAGATTTTTTTTATCACTAGGCCATAAGCCAAGGAAATTATAAAGAAATGAGCTACATGTTCATTGTATAATCAGACTCCATTACCTGCAGGAAGTAACCCCAAAGGTACTCAAGAAAATGAAATTTGATAAATGGATGTATTTTGTTTTGCCGAGTTTAGAAAATTAAAATATGTGCACCATACCACAGATATATTTCAGGATTTCAATGGGCAACTGCTTTAAGTTCTGGAAAGGCTGATTCTGCAATTATTATACTTATTAGAAGTCATGGCCATTATGGGGATATTTGTGTAAATTAAGACTAACAATGCTCCAGCATAAGTCTCTAGTAAAATGAAAGACTTTTTGCATATTACAACATAGAGCATTTTGCAGGGGGTACCATACAATCCTACAGGACAAGCAGTTATGGACAGATCTAATTACATTTTAACAAATATGCTTAATAAACAGAAAGCATCAATAAAGACTCCCAGAGATAGATTACACAGTGCTTTATTAACTTTGAGTTTTCTCAATGACAGCTGCAGAGAGACATTGGATATTAGCAGAAAACTGCTGAATTAAATCAGCCTGTATACTTTAAAGAGGTATTGACCTCAGAATGGAGACCAGGATATGTGTTACATTGGGGAAGAGGATTTGCTTTTGTTTCACAGGAGAAGAAAAGTTATGGCTGCCATCAAGATTGATAAAGATTAGATTTGAACAAGAGAGACCTCTTTATTAGGAGAGGTGATAGTTCATCAAACAGCTTAGTCATTTAATTCAAAGTAAGTTATAAAACTAACAAATGCCTTTTATTTGATCAGATATGAAAAATATAACAATAATAATATTTTGAATGGTAATTTACCAAACACACAATTGCCTTACTGGCATGATAGGAGAAATGGGGTTTCTTAGACCATGTGTCTTAATTCCATATTAGAATGCTAAACTGTAGAATGCCATGTGGCCCATGCCATCTTGAACATTAGCTTTTGAGTTTTTTTTTTCAAATAAAAATGATTTTTTTTGTTGTTTAGTATTAAAAACCCAGTTAAGAGAGTTAAAAAGTTTTAAGTATATCCAAAGGTTTACTAAAAAGACAGGATAAAATTCAAATTGAAGATCCTTTGTGATATAAAAATAAATATACCTTAATCTTGAATTTATATATTCAAAGAGAAAGGGGAAAATATATATATTTATCCACAAATACCATGGATTTACATTTAATTCCAAAAGAAATTACTTTTTTTGTTGTTGCCAAAAAACATTTTGCCTAAACAAAGATATAGCCTGTCCAAAAAAAAAAAAAAAAAAAAAAAAAAAAAAAAAAA